>PVJD01003088.1:0-174824 GCA_004026545.1 Mormoops blainvillei
GTAAGTAAAGATCGTTCTCCTAACCCCTCAGTGTCTGGTCGTTTCATTTTTCCGTAACAATGGTGCCGGAAACCGCGCGAGGCCTGTGTAGCCGAGCTCCGGACTTCTGTTATTTTCTCCAGAAGGACGGTACCCCTGACCGGTCTGACTGGGCCGGACTGGGCAAAGGGTGGGGGAAGGTAGGGCTGTGTGTGTTGGTGGTGTTTCAAAGGGATTTTGAGATTTAAAGGTCACATTTAGTCATTATTCAAAACCTGTATAACTTTTGAATAAATAGTTCCTTTCTTTTTCACCAAACTCTGGCACTGAGAGCCATAATTTCTAAGGATGGTGGGCAAAGAACCTAAAACAGAGGGACCCCAGGGAAGGTGGCACATTGTTTTGCTAACAGTATCCGAGCCCCGCCCCCCAAACGGGTCCACATTCAGTAATATGATCACTTATTTATTCACTCGACAGCACTGAACCTCTTCTAAGTGCTAGTATGACTAAGGGCCATGTGATATATCTCTATCACCTTGATGTCCAGAGATTTAAATTTTTATTAAATGAATAAATGAGTAGCAGGAATCACTATAGACAATAACTATATGGTGAATCTGCATTTTGCCAAATATTATACATTGTTAGCTTTTATCTTTATTTCATATAAAGGGAAACTGAGACTTAGAGAGGTTAAGGAATAAGTCCACAGACTGGGACAAACAGGGATTCGACTTTAGATCCTCTTGTCACCTAAACCATGTATATTCCATTACACTACCAGCCTCTCAGATAAACTCAGTTCTCAAGTGTAGTGAGTTCAAGCGTGGCCTCCAAAAAAGGTATGCCCAACTGTAACATCTGGAAGCAGCGAAGGTGATCTTATTTGGAAATAAATGTCTTTGCAGATGTAGTTAAAGAACTCAAGATGAGATCATCCTGGATTTAGAGTGGGCCCCAAATCCAATGACAATTATTCTGATAAGAGAAGGGGACACAGAGACACAGAGAGAAAGAGGGTGTGAAGACGTGCAAAGATTGGAGTGATGTGCCCACAAGCCAAGGCGCTTCGAGGGTTGCCAGCAGCCCCGAGAAGCCAGGAGAGGCACGGGACAGATTTCCCCCCACGCCATCCAGAAGGAAGCAACCCTGCCAATGCCCCAATCGCACACTTCAGGTCTCCATGACTGCGAGACAATAAACTTCTGTTGTTTTAGCCACTGAGTTTGTGTTAATTTCTTACAGCAGCCCTCTTCAAACTATTATACATCAAACTATTCCTGGTCCACGTACCGAAGAAATTCCTCCCAAGACTTAGCCTGAAGTGTTCATAAGGAAGAATAAGTTGCATTCAGGATCTTAAAACTTCACTGATCTTCCCCACCATAGAGGCTTCTATTTCTGATCAATCCTTTCAGCCCGAGGTCCCACACCGCATAATCCAGAATCATTCTCACATCCCAACAAAGGTGAACTCAACTGAGTATTATATATACTTAATTTGCTTCTTTGAAAGTACAGTGAGTATCTCTAATGGGAATGGAATCTTGACTGGTGTTTTGGAATAATTCAATTTAATGCAGCAATAGGGGACCCGGGATATCCGCACTAGATTATTGAATATGGCACAACATGAAGACATAGGCTAGGAAAACAGGTGTCAATTCTATGCGAGCAATTCTGAGGAAGCTTCTAGGAGGAAGGCAAAAATTGGGCTGGGCCTTGAAAAGGAACCACAGTCACAATAATCATGACAATAACGCTATTATGTACTGAGCACCTACCACAGGTCACAGGCTATCCTACCATCTTCCTATACTTTCCCCATTTAATTCTCCCAGTCTCCCCACGAAGTAGCTCTTTGCCACCCTCATTTTCCTGAGGAAGAATCTGGGACTTGGAGAGTTAAGGGCCAAGTCCAAGGTCACCCAAACACTAAGTGACAGGACTCTGACAGATGAATGTACAAGGTGGTGGGAGAACGGTCAGGCCAAAGGGAGTGAGTAGCTTAGGAAAGAGAAGCAGAGGTGGTGGGTGGGGAAGGCATGGCTGAAAGGTCATGGCTGGGGGGATAATGTTCTGGAGTTTGAATGCCCTTTTGAGAAGCTTGGACTTGATCTGCTCAGCCATGTGAGTTGCCAGAGGGGTGTGAGCACAGGGCTGACTAGCTCAAGTCTGCATTTTGGGAGGAAAGTGTTAGACTCAAGAAGACAAGCATGGCAAGAAGGAGCGAGAAGACCAGCCTGCCTCTCTCAGATATGGATGGGCTGAAGGAAGGCAGAGATGGTGCGACTGGAGAGAAGGGGACAGGTTTGAAAGGTTATCAGGGAGCAAGACATGGTTTGATTTCAGGACAGCATTCGAGAGGTAAGAGCAAGGAGGCTGTCCTGGCTAATGTGGGGCTTTGGAAGGATGAGAAGACCATTTATCAAAGCAGAAGGCACAGGCCAAGGGCTCAGTGGTCAGACATGGTGGATTCAGTATGTAAAAAAAAATCTGATCTGTTTTTGCCTCTGTGACCCTCATGCTCCAGAGATGTCTGGTTAGCAGATGGTGTGGCAGCTTCTGCCTTCTCTCCCTGCCTCTGATGGGCTTCCTTCGAGGGGAACTGGCTGGAGTTTAGATGGTGTATCTTTAAATTAAATACATAAACAGTTTTAAACTCTCTGAAGGAAATAATACGCTATAGGTTTGAATCACGCAGACTGGTCCACCTCAAAAGCATCAGGATGGTCAGGTCTCATAGGCCTAGAACTCAGCACTGGGGCTCAGAACACCCGAAACACTGCCCTCATCTCAGATATGAAATCACTGAATGCAGTGAGAAGAACTTAAGAGCTGGGAGCCGTCGCCGGCTCTCGGGAGCCCATTCAGGTCTGCCTAGAAAGCTGCTGGTTCCAGAGCACCTTCTTGGTTCCTATCAACCTGCCCCTTCCTTCTCCGAAGAGCCAAGCAGTCCCCTCTCCAGCAATCCTAAAAGAAGAGACCTTTTAAGAGTCTGGGATCAACACACCAAGTAGTCAAGGTCTAAGATAATCTGAATTCACTCACCAATCTCATTAAGAAGCAGCTAGAAAGAGTGTCAACAAGCACTGTACAGGACGGGAAGCAGAAAGAATATCAGGGTTCAAATGCTGGCATGACCTGTGGTTCCTTTTAGCTGTGGGCTTGGGAAAAACACAGATCTCTGGGAGCGGGCTATGCTGGGGTCCCCTGGGTCCACTGTGGCTGCAGTTGTGCACCTAGCTCAGGCAGAAGCCAGAACATGCATCTCTTTCCTGAAGGCCTGCCCTTGAACTACTGTGGCCCACTGTTGCCTGCTGAGCCCCTCAGCCAGTGACTAGTCGGTACGCAAATATGAAATACCAACAGCCAAATCTCTAGGGAGCAACTTCCACTCTCCCTTGGAGAGTTCCCCCTTCGAGAAGTTGCGTCTGAAATCGTTCTCCTGTTAGCCCCTCCTTCACTGCCTCGCCTTCCCCACTCCCTTCAGGCTGCCCTGGAAATGCCCTTAATAAATTACTCGTCTGTGAATCCTCATCCCAGCATCTGCTCCAGGAAGTCGTACCAAAGACAAGTATATGCTCAAGGCTGTGATGGAAGAATCAGATCTTAAAGCTACAGGCAGAATATACAGCACAAGGGTCACAACAGGCAAACTGTGGCAAAAAGACATGTTTTCTTTGGCTTGCAAAGAGTTTAAAAAATGTGAAGGGCCTTGCCAACATTTAAAAACTGGGAAATTTCACACAAAAACCCAGATCTCCTCTTGTCTTGAAACACCAGATGATTCGGCTACCCTGAGCCTACACTCTTTGCACAGCACCCCTGGGGGATCTGGGGGTCAGTCCCCACCAGCTCACCCACTCACTCACATCTGCAGTCACTGGACTTGGCAACCCATGGTCCAGCTCACAGAAAGTACTCAGTAAAGTCTGTCTAATCCAAGTGAGGCATCATTTTTCTTGAAAACAATTCAGGTCGAGGGCTGCTGGAGAGCAGGGGGGAGCGATTGTGTAAGAGGCTACACTGCTGTTCCACTCCAGCTCTCTCCTCATGCCTGGCAAGGCACCGACGTACACTTCCACAAACACTCTCCTGAAAGAAGATGAATCAACGACAGGCGCTGCCGTGATAGGAAATTTGTTTGACAGGGAACACATAATGAAATGAAATAAAATCACTTGTGGTTTGAGTATGCAGGCGAGAAAAACAAAAACAGGTCTTGGTTTCAGATGTTGTTTTATGTTGCCATAAATAAAAGGATGGCTGCAGCTCAAAAATGACATTTTAAACATTTCAAAATGTTGACTTGCCTGGACTGTGTAATTCTTTTTTTTTTTTTTTTAAAGAATGAGTATAGTTGAAACCCTTTTAACCAATGTAACGGATAGTAGGTCATTTAAAGAAGCAGAAGTTCCCTTGAGTACTGGAACCCAGCCGTCCACCCAGAAGTGCTCAGGTCACCATCATATGCGCGGGTCAGGAAGTTGGAGAGATGAGAGCAGTCGTCCTCTAGGACATCGGTTAAGTAAAGGTCAGGAGATAAGACATCTCCTCTTGTCTGAGAGCACCTTGCAAACTTCATCTTTGGGGAGATGATAATTGGTCAAGGGACCCAGCTATACCCTGAAACCTATATGTGCTCTCAAATCCATCGCCTCATTTGCAGCGAGTCCACGCTTTCCATGGACTGCTTTGGGACCAATGGCCGAGAGTGGTAGGAATATACAGCACACCCATCCTTAGAGACAAGGACTACTCCGATGGCCAGCTTTGGCTCAAAGGCTCCCCAGTGGCCTTGCCCATACATCCTAAGAGTGAATGGTTTATGATGCTTGACCTAACTTTCCCTCCCTCTCATTCACCAAACTCACGCTTGCATGATAGTTCCATGCTTTCACCACCTTCTCTGGCTCCTTTCCCATTTCCTCTCACACAAGAGTTCTCCTGATTAAAGTCTTTGCAGCTTTAATCCCATCTGGACATCTGCTTCTCAGAGGACACATCTGCATTTGAAAATTCTTTTTTTAAAAAAATTTGTCCTTTATTTTTATTTTTATTTATTTATTTTTAGACAGAGAGGAAGGGAGGGAGAAAGAGAGAGAGAGAAACATCAATGTGTGGTTGCCTGTCACGTGCCCCTACCAGGGACCTGGCCCGCAACCCAGGCATGTGCCCTGACTGGGGAATCGAACTGGTGACCTTTTGGTTCACAGGTCAACACTCAACCCACTGAGCTATACCAGCCGGGGCAGCACTTGAAAATTCCTACTGCCTATATTCAGCAAACTCTGCTGACTCTACCCAATAATCGGAGGCTCCCAACTTCTCTGTGGTTTACATGAATACAAAGAAAAAAAAGCACTTATGAAGAGAACTTAAAATGAACTTTCAGACATCAGGTATGGAATTAAGAGAAAGAGGGAGAAAAAAGAAAGAGAAGGAGGGAAAGGGTGTAAGAGGGAAAAGGAAGAAACAATTTCTCAGAGGTCCTTCATTTTGACAGTGTTTCTACTAAAAAAAGAAAATGGGCACAGATGTCCCCTGAAACAGGACCTACTCATAACCTCTGGGAAAAACTCTGAGACTTCCTATTATACCTGACTTGCTCCAGAATCTGAGGATGAGCTGTACCGTGCCTCAGAGGACTGCTGGCCACGAAGCCCTGTGTGACCGCAGTGAAGAGCTCACGGTTATCATTCTCAACACTGCAAACCTCAACGTGTCCAATTGTCATTTTGTGGAAAGGCAGAAAAAGGGAAGAACGCTGCCCGTGTGAAATATATAAACCATGTCTCGTAACCAAGAAAAGAAAGAACACAATAAAGCACACACACAGCCTTCCTCTGCTGGGAGGGTTACTGTTAAAGGGAGCCTTCAGACTGGTTATTTCATAATTCACTGCAAAGTAGAAAAGGGAGACCAAATCAGCAGCCTCGTTTTTAATCCCTGGAAAATGGAAGTTTCCAAGCTGTCATAAATATGGACAGAAGCATTTGCCAAGTCAGAAGTTTAGCCAAGTTTGAAATCCACTCAGTCCTTACATCTTGGAGCTCAGAATGGAACACACCAAACTTTGAGGATTTGTAATCATTTCTTCTCAGCAAAATGTCTTACTTTTTATTAGGAGGTATAAACAAAAGCAAAAAATATAATATGGAAAGTGTTTTAAAGGAGTTGAGGGCATTAAAGCATTGTGAGCCCTGGGGAGGCAAAAATGGCATAAATTTTATATGTATTATGATTAAATTCTCATTTAATTAAACAGGACAAAAAGTTTGCAATATTCCCATTCCATGCATGTGTGTGTGTGTGGTGGGAGAACTATTGTGTCTTTACTTTCTGGTCTCTCTCTCACACACATGCACACACACATGCACACATATCTCTCCCTCCCTATGCACACATTCCACCCAAGCAACTGTAAATGTCTAAAGTGGAAAAATTAAAGAAAGGACAAAGTGTATTTGTGTGTGTTTGTGTTGGGTGGAAAAGGAACTAGAGGAAATTTTTTTTTTAATTATAACAGGGAAAGAGAAAATAGGTAACAAGGGAAGGGGTAATTCTCATCAGTTTATACTGCGTCAGGAAGAATTAGTGCCACCGAAATGTAGAGCCGAGGCCTGATGGCGCTTAGAGCTCACAGACACGGGGTTCCCCAAGAGACAAAAGAAAGCGCTGACCTCAGAGAAGCAGGGCCAGAGCATGGGTTTTATAGGCAGATGAAACCGATTTCTGTGACCTTGGACAAGTGACTCAACTTTCAAAGTCTTTGTTTCCTCATATGTCTAGTGTGGACAGGAACGGCATCAACACCACTGATACTACCATTAGGCCATAGTCCATAAGGCCAGAGATGGCATCTATTTGGCTTATTGTGGTAATTCCCAGTGCTTGGCTCACTGTCTGATCCACAAGTGAAAATACATATTTACTGGATTTTGAATAGGCTGGACATAAGATAAAACAAGATAATGTATTTAAAAAATTTAGTATATGTCTCAGGGTCGCGTCAAGGAAACAGAACTCACCCCAAATGGTTTAAAATGCAAGACGTAGTGACAATGTACAGGCGTATGGGTAGGTTAAAGGGACAAATGAGAAAAGATGAAGCACTGGAGACTGACCACAGTGGTTGAGGAAACAGAGGGAGAAAGGAGAAAAGATGGAGCCCACCCTGAAGGACTGCAGAGAGGCGGAGAGGTGTGAGCCCTGTTTGAGGTTAGCCTCTCCTCATGAAACCAGGCAGGCATATCCTGACTCCTCTCTGCCACTAAAGACCTGCTAGTCATCTGATGTTCAAACCCACTGAGAAGCCCGCACACTACCAGCACCAACGTAAAACGTGGCACGTGACTCCACGGTGTTTAGAGGAGGGTGGTGGAGGGTTGGTTGGACCTTCCAAATCCAGAAGCCTAAGCAAATGCAGAGAGAAAAATCTATCAAGGACGTAATCTTTCCAAAGTCTGAAGCACCCTAATAAGCTATGACTTAGTTCATTTAAAACCTGGAACTCCCCCAAAAGGAAAAAGTGCTGGCGACTTTTACTCCCACCCCTCAAAATGCAAGGGTCTTTAGTGAAATTGAATGAACTTACCTGAAGCTGAATTCTAATCTTTAAAGTGAATAGACCCAGGGCCTACGCCTTTATTTAGCGATTCAGCAAGAGTAATTACTGTATAATGAGAATTATTAAAAAGATATGGAAGGGTGGTGAATAACAAAAGAGATTTCTCCTCGCCTCCTGGGAAACAGAATAAAAATTTGGAAAGATGAGGGGGAAGGGGAGAACTTACTGTTCATTAGTTTATGGTCAGGTAAAGATTTTAATTCAGTAAGCACGGGCTCCAGGGTGTTGCGGTGTGTAAGATGAGACTTGACCAAGTTAGTATGCGCCCTTAGCAGCCTCTCTCAGTCACTAGCTGCCAGATGGGAGAGTCGGGGACAGGCCCCTTGGTGTGACTCAGCTGTTTAGATGCTGCTCCATCTCGTGCTTTGGAGGCAAGGAGCAGCTCAGGCATTTTTCACCACCTTGTTCCAATGACTGGATCCTCTTTATGTGGGTGACAGGATATGCCCTCAAACATATCTCCCCACCACACCCCTCCCACTCCATACCCACCCAAGCAGTTTCCCTCACCACAAGTGAACAGGAAGTACTCAAGTTCAAGAGTAACAAGAAAGTTCACTTTGGAACAATCAAAAACAACACATCTATCTTCAGTTACAATGGACAAAGCATAAAATGTCCTCTGGGTTTTCATTAGCTAATTAGTCCTGAATAGATACTTCCTGCAACTTCTCTATTTCATAAGGTAAGATTTTGAAAGCATGTGCCAGTTTCACTATCGTGCCCTGTACCTGCAAGTCAAGATCTCCAGGGCTTGCTTCATGGCACACATAACCAGGGCCTCCCTGGAACAGCACGTGCCTCCCAGTGACTGAAGTTCACCTTACCTTTGTGCTTTACCACAACAAAAATCTCTGTTCAACCACCAGCGATGGCAAGAGTGACCTCTGGGCGCCTGATTGGCCCCGAGAGTGTCCTAGGTATCTGCTGGACTTACCCCAGTCCCGACCCGGCTCAGAGGGCCAGCCCATACAGGCGTGTTGTTCTGAACTCTGGTCCTTGAGCCAGCCTGCCTGACATCAAATCCTGGGATTACCACTCATTAGCTAAGTAACCTGAGGCAAGGCCCTTGATTACCCTGTTCCTCAGTTTCCTAACATTTTAAATGGGAGCAATAGTATTGGCCTCACAGGATGGCGGAGAATGAATTAATACATAAAAAATTAATACATTAATATATGTTTCAATACTTATAATATGTCTGCTTGGTATGGAGTGGGAAATCAATATCCATTAACTGTTACTACACTTCTTATACTCAGTGGTATATCTTGCTCAAAAGTGTCAGAAAAGGTGCTAACAATAGTAAAAGTACCTTAAATTAAGTGCTAGTAAAACTCCAATGACATTTACTTATAATGATTCAACAACAACAAAGAAGTCCAAATTGCAAAATATTATTAAAGAAATAAAATTTTATTACTTCAAACATGAAGTAGCTCCAACTAGGCCAATCAGGTATTGCCTACTAGAGCTTTTATGGGAAACTACCTCAGGGAGCAGAAGAGAAAAATCTATAGTTATTTGTAGCTCACTGCCTGTAAACACTTGTTTCTAAGGCTTGAGGGAACTTGAAACAAGTCTTTTCTTTCAAGCAATCTCTCAACCAATTCATTTGTTACTTTTATTCTTAGCCAAATACTTTCACATGGAGAATTCACAAGTTAAAGTAGATCTTGTTCAAATGATCAAAATTTCTAGTTGTTTTTTTTTTTAAGATTTTATTTATTTTATTTTTAGACAGAGGGTAAGGGAGGGAGAAAGAGAGGGAGAGAAACATCAATGCGCGGTTGCCTCTCATGCGCCCCCTACTGGGAACCTGACCTGCAACCCAGGGATGTGCCCTGACTGGGGAATCAGGCCAGTGACCTTTTGGTTCGCAGGCCGATGCTCAATGCACTGAGCTACACCAGCTGGGGTCAAATGATAAAAAATTCCAAATCACGTAAGAACAAAAAAGATAGACCATATTTGTCCTTCAATGTTATTTCTTCCAGAATCCTGAAAACACAGAGCACCATTCAAACTCACTGGATAATCATTACACAAACCTAAACAAATTGTGTCCTATTATGTTATCCATATCAAATTTGAGGTAGAATCAATGTGCAAGAGTCACCTGGGCAGAAAGCAGGTCTAGCAGTGGCAGCACAATGACTCCTGAGAAAGCTCCAAAGTGGCCTTCGCAGGGACAACCCGGAATGACCAGTGAGTGAAATTCCCTTTCATTTGGACTCCTTCAGTTGTGCTCAACAATCACCACACAACTAACACATGCAAGTGAATCTGTGTGTGATTCACAGGCACTTACCGAGGCATATCCAAGCTCAGTGCAAACCCAGGTCCTTCAAAGTATTTTTTCAGCGAAACCAAGTGCCTCCCACTTGTAAAGCAATGTGCTAAGGGCTTTACCTGAACCATCTCTCTTATCTCTGGTAAGAGCCCCGCTATTGATATCACCATTATCTCATTTTGCAAATGAGGAAACTGAGCAATGGAGTGGCGAAATAATGTTTCCAAAGTCATTTAATTTGAGCATAGTCTGCATCCCATGCCAACTGCCTCAAATTATTATATGGCCTCTGAATGACCAACAAAACCTGTTTTCAGCAGGGCAAATTGAGAAGGGCATTCAGAAAAAGCATAAGTCACCAGCACTAAACAGACTCTTAAGAGAGAGTCCGCGTATTTGGCTCAATAAGACATCAGGTCACACCAGATCCACTTTCCAATCCCTAAGTCTTTCATTGGGAGCAAAGCCCTTCCAGGGTTACCAGAAGCAATCTCAAATGAATCAGAACTGGGGTCCTACATGCCTTAATTTTAGGTCCTATCTTAAAAGGGGATAAAAAAAATGAGGAAAGGACAGTGTGGTCCAATGGGGGATGAAAACAAAAGGGACATGAAGTGTGGGCACTGTGTTAATAGCTATGATTCAATACTATCTTATTCCTATCTTGTCTTCCTCAATCTCCCTGTCCATGAATGCACAAGTCGTCACGTTCAATTGACCACAAAGTCCCTTAGAATGGAGGGACAGAGCACCGAGTGTGTCCTCTTGTTGGAATCTGGGTAATTCCAAGTTTTTAAAATACCAAAGTACTTACCCACAGAATGTAAGTATTTTTTAAATTTCCTTAAACTTTTTGTTGCTTGTTTAGTATTTCCTTTTAACCAAATGAAAATATACATGATGTCAGGGATCAGTAAACAATAAATGTATAATTCTCTTTAATGGAAATTTAAAAGTCCTTTGTGGGGGGGGGGGATTTATTCCAGAATCTATACTGGGTTTGGGACTCCCCCACCTAAACTCTCTATGATGTTTCTCATACTCTTTCTTCTAACACCTTTACTGCTGAACACCACCAAGGACACACAGGGTAATGGGTTATGCTTGAGGAAGGAAGGCAACGTATACAAGACCCTGGAGAGAACGCAGGACACATGGAGATGAATTATAAAACTTTATTGGCTTGTTAAAGAAAAAAAAATGAATGCAGCAAGTACATTTATGATCTATCCACATGTTAAAACAGCACTTAAAAATAAAATAAAAAATGATTATCCACTATTTACAAGAAATGTGAAAAAAAATGACCTTATTACCTGGGACATTATGGAGAAAAAACAGGCCATGAGGGTGATTCACAGGCTGCCTATGGATTACAGCAAATGGATTCCAACATGAAATGAGTGACACGCAAAGATTTGTCTTTCTCTGGAATCGCTTGCTATTCCTTTTTTTTTTCTTGTCAGCTTTATTGAGGCATAATTGACAAATAAAACTGCAGGATATTTAAAGAGTACAACATGATGATTTGACATACACACACATTGTAAATAAAATCACTTGCTATTTTATATTTGTTTATGTCCCCTTCATAAATGTACAGTCTTAACATAAAAGTGGTGAAAAATCTCTGTTCTTTTCTTTACTTCTCATGCATTTTTTTCTCATGAAAAAAGCCTCCAGACACAGCTAGTAACAACCTACCTTGGGTGCCCACTAATGCCCATCCCAAGTCTCTATTGCAACACTAGCCTGAATTAAACTCAGAGTGATTTCACTGTCAAAATCAGATGGCTGGGGGGGCTCTTTGGGCCCTTAAGAGCAAAACAAGAAAATGGACTGACTTGAATGGAAAGCTGCCTTCTGCGAAAGCTGTATTTATGTCACATTCTGGGTTGGGAGTCCGGTTAATTCAATGTGGCAGCACCCCACAGAAAATGACATTCCTACCCTGCCCGGGAGAGTCCTTAACCTTCCCAGGTGCCCTGGAGTAAGCCTGACATGATCTTCAGGTACTGGAGGTCTGTGAACACACCAGAGCACACGTCGCAGGATGCCTGCTTCTGTCCTAGTTTCACTGGAGTCAAGTCTGCTGAAGGGCACACAACCCCAGGGGGCTCCACTGCCCCATTCACTGACAGGAATGGCACAACCCAACAGCTGGATGGAGCTACCCATGAAGACCCTGGATTGCATGGAATTGCTTCTCTTCATTTGCTCTCCCTCTGTATCTGGAGGCTAGAAAACAAGATGGAATGAGCTCCTACTGTTGTGTGAGAAAACGAGATGAAAGCCGAGGAAGGAGTTGTAGACAGAAGGCACCAGAGCAGGAGAAAGTCTAAGTCACCCATTCTCTGATGGAGTGAGAGAAGAATTAGTTCTGGTCCCCCTGCGTGCTTTGATTCCATTTCACAATGTAAAAAAAAGAAAAAAGTATGTGGAAGGCAACCAATAAAACAAAATAAACTCTCAGGTGTCATGGAGTCAAATTAGAATGCTAGATAGAGAGAGGGAAAGGAAAAGAAGAGGAGGGGGGAAGGAGGGAGTCAGGGATTTTAAGCAAATAAAGAAAAAAGGAATAAGAGAGAGAAAGAAGGAGCATCTCCACCATTAGTCCCTGCTGGAGATCGGGAGTGAAAACCCCAGAAGTGTCTTTAAAATCTGTGGGGATTCACTCTCCCTGTTGAGATCTGGACCTTCTTTGGTTTTTTGGCCTCAGACTGATGTCTCATGTGATGACAGGGGGAGTCTCTTAGTCTCTCTCAGCTGCCTTGGAGGGTCCCAGTGGGACCCGAGTCAAGACACAGGGCCTGAACCAAGACTCTTGAAGATGACACAGCTGTTTTCCATTTATCAATGGCCACACTGGTGCATTGAGGACACCCGTGAAAAGGGGCTGCTCCCTTTCCCCTGACCTTGGCTGCACCCGAGCAGGCCAAGGCAACATGGACACTGGTGAAAGGAATCACGCCACATAAAACCGAAGGAAGGACTCACTGGATTTCCTCTGGTCACATGCAAGTGGGGCCAATCAGGGGATGAAGGGTAAATACTGATGCAAGAGAGTCCCAGGCATGGAGAGAGCTCAGTCCAATATTAGTATTGGATAGAAGGCATAGGAGAGCCCCAAAGATAAGTGACGTGCAGATCACAGAGGTGCTAGATTCAGTGGGGATAAAGAAAGCTCTCCGTGGCAATGCTGGAAAGCGGGTTTGCAAAGGAAAGATAGAAGGAAACACGGAGAGAACAATGATCTTGCTTTGAGACAAAGGTAACAAACTGGCAGCCCACAGACATGTTTTGTTGGCCTACATAATGTTTTATAAATAACTGAGTCAACTTTTTAAAAATAGGGACATTTCACATAAGAGTATAGGGTTCACGTGTCTCCTAAAGAATCAGAAGAGTTGGCCACCTGAGCCCACTTCCCAGGAGGCAGGAGTTGGCTGGGGCTGCATGATAGCTGTGCCTCTAGATGGACACCCATCTGGGGTACATTGTGCATTTAGGGCACCCACCTGGCACTGAGACGTCAGGTCCTTGCTGGAGGACGACAAACTCGATTTTAGCAACAATGTTGCCTATCCTTCTCCAATGTTGCAGAAATACATAATACATGTCATTAGGGAGTTTGGAAAAGATTTCTTACAAGGATATAGAAAGCGAAATGATGAAAGAGGGCTGTCTAGGGTATGGGCATGAGAAGCTATATCACTTTGGGATTGTGGTCTTCAGGAATTTAAAAAAATAAAAAGTGAAGAACTCAAGAACCATATGAAACAATTTTCTAATAGCCTGCTGTTTTCACCGTTCCCTAGGAGATGTCCACTGTAGTTTGATGTATTAAATTGCCTTATCTGTCCACTTCTCTCCCTTTTAAAACAAAAATCTGCCCTGCCATTTTTCCAGCTGTTGAGTACAAATATTCTCTCTTTTTTTTTCCTTTTGGGTCTGGGAAACTTTAAAAATAGGCCTTAAACAATTCATCACCTTTTTATGGCTCCATGGAATAACATAAAAGCTTTAAAAAAAAATTACCGAATGGCTGATATTTAAGAACCTGAGCTGTCCTGACAGCCTCTGCTTGGCTTCCAGTTTGAATTTCATTTTTCTTTCAGGGTTCAGGATTTCTGCAATTAGCTGGCCTCTTTGTAAATCAACACCTTTGGGAAAGATCAGAATCTAAGTAGTGACAGGAACTGTCATTTAGCAGTAAGCAAGAAAATGGAAATTCAGCTAATGTTCAGACCTCCCCACACCAAGGGCCAGTTTGTTCTTCTGACCAAAAAAAAAAAAAAAAACCAAGCCAAACAAAACAAAACAAAAAACCTTTTGAAAACGGGGAACCTATTTACGCTTTGGAGAAACTGCCCCTTTCAGGCCTGGGTATGGAATAGCCACGTTAAATGCTGTAATCCATAGGACTCTGTGAAGTGTCGGCATCAAGCAATACCATAGTTAGTGACTAATGTAAAAGATAGAGTATAAAATATCCATCATGGATAATTGTTTTATATCAAGCGGTGTCTAAATGGATTCTGGTTTATTAAGATTAATACCTTGGTTACAAAGGATTCAGAACATTTCCAAACATGTTAGACCAGTTAAAAATCTATACATCCTTAAAGCTGAACTGTAAAACTTGTATAACTACTTTAAAAAAAATTTTTTTTAAGTTGATAAGTTTCCAATTCAGCCATGGGGTCTATGCACATGTCTTTTTTTACTTTCAATACTATTTTGTATTGGCTTCAGGTGTACAGCATCATGGTTAGACAATCATATACTTTACAAAGCATTCTCCTCGATATTTCCAGTACCCACCTGATGCCATACATAGTTACCGCCTTATTAATTACATTCCCTATGCTGTACAGAGCCGATTGTGTTTTCAAAGGACATGCTCCAGGCCTGGCTCTGAAGTCCTCCTAACAAGAAAGGTGTGAGGTGAGGTGGGGTTGGGCAGGGATCCTGCCCAGCGCAGACTGAGTGTACAAAGGTCACTGCCATGGCCAAGTAAGTGAAACAGGGGTCCATGGTAAGACTAAGGCAGGGTCACGGGATTCTGTATCTGTAAGGCTGCCCTCTCAGCACTGAAGCTGGACAATAGAAAGCACATAGTCATTAACGACCTGCCACCTCTGTGCTGCTGGGGTCAGGAAGAGCTGTCCTGCCCGTGAAAACCCAGCAGTAGTGTAGTATGTGGTAGGGAAACTATCCTACTTACAATATCAACTCCTGCTCACAGCAGGCCAGCCATTCTGCTCACAGGCCTTTTCAGAGTAGAAAAGCTGCAGTTCTGTTATGGGAACAGCATGAGATGCTATGGCCTTATCACTCGACAAACTTCTAAAAAGCAGGTGAACTGCAGAGGGCAAATGAAAGGACACATGCGCCATATGCATATATTTCGCTCCTTTAGTTATTCTGAAACTGACTATGCCTAACGTGAATCTATAGCCCCCAATCAAACAGCTTCTCCGGCTGCATTTTTTTTTTCCCTTTAAGAAAACATTAAGGAAACTTTAAGGAAGTCATTAGCATTGATTGCATGGCTCCGGACCTTTATTGTCAGTGAAGGGAGGAGCCTCTCATGACATCACCAAGTCCCCAGAGATGCTTTGCATACTCTTTTAGCCACTGTGTTGTAGATGAAAAAATAAGACTTTCTCAATTCGGTACTGATTAAACAGCAACAGAAGATGATGCTAAACTACATGTTATATGAAGATTACAGTTTAGTGTGCACTTACTTATACCTGTCCCTAAATTTAGATCTTTTTTAACTTTATATTTCATCTTTAATAAACAGAAACAATAAAAATCAAATATATTTCCAGTACGGTCATACAGCACATCTCTCCGAAGAGAAGCACAATCCAGTGGAATTTCGATTCAATTCTGTATTTGAACGATTGTAAGAACAAAAGAGAAGCATTAATTTAAGGTGTTTTCTTGCGTCTCTGCGTAGCTGCCCGTGAGCTGCCTCAGCTCTGGTGCTCCCCAGTCACAGCTCCCAGTCTGCAGGCTTCGTGCAGCACCTCCTGCAAACACCACCCACCTCCACCAGAAAGCCCCAGGAAAGCAGACTTCCGGGAGAAGCCAAGGCCTGTCCCAGGAGTCCAGCTTACAAGGCAGCACCAGCCAACAAGCACCACAGCCCCTTTCTCTGTCTTTTCCTTTATTCCAGCTACCCATCCAGTGGGATCTTATGAAACAAAACAAAACCTAAAAGAAACACAAAATAAAACATAAGTCATGCTCAAAAGAAAAAAAATTAACAGAAATTAACATACAAATACAATCACTTTTAAAAGAATATAATAAATAAACATCAAAATTAAGACACAACATGGAGTATGCTTTAAAACATAAAGTGACATATAATAACAAAACAGAAGTTGGGAGAAAATGCGCATCTCATTATTTAGCAACTTAGCTTTAAACTCAAAGCCAATTCTACATGGTGCATGGAGCATGGGAAGGAAACATAAAGAGTTTCTGCCCACAGCTCCACCCACAACTGTATCAGACATTAAATTCATATTTTAAGTAGGAGAAATCTGTGACTAATATAGATGACCCCTGAAGAATTTTTATGTATGGGGAAAAGAACAGTAAAACTCAACAAGAAACATCTACGATAATCTGAATTCTTTTTCCCCAACTAATTCAACCAAGTTATTTCTAAAATAAATGATAAATTACTTGGCAACCGAACCAGATCACTGGCTGCACTTAACTGGTGAAATACTAAACCACACACAGATTTAGATTCTTTTTCAGGAATCTTAATATTAAATAAATAATTAATTAATTACCTAAACTGAATCAAGTACCACAGCCTATATATGACACATACATAAATAAAGATGTAATATCCATTATATCACACATGATATTAACATATGACATGTGTTGTATCGTATATTTTATATATTATAAATAAGACACATAGTTTATGTGTATATATTATTACATATAATATATCTCATATTATATGTAATACTTAGCATTAATTAATTCTGCAAACATTTACTGAGCGGAGACCAAATCATAGATACTGTAATAGATGATACAGAAACAAAGCAAACGAAGTTCCCTGACCTCAAGCGCTTCATTGCCCCACAGCTGGAGAAAGCTGGGTAAACAACTCACACAATAAATAATAGCTCATCTACTGTTGTACCAGGCTTTCTTCTAAGCTCTTTGTCCAAAGTAGCCCTTTTAATTTCATAATAACTCTATTAAAAAAAAAGATTCTATTATTATTCCCTCTTTTCTGGTGAGAAGGTTGAGGCCCAGAGAGTGAAACAGGTTCTTAAGGTCCAATACAGGTGCGTGACAGAGCTCTGATTCTGAGCCAGGAACTCAGGTTCTGTGGCCACAGTGCCGTGTCCCTGTGCAGGAAGGACAAACTCTCTTCCAACTTGCCCATGAAAACCCAGCAGGAACAGGAAAGATTCTGTTACATATAATTCTGTGTGTAATTTGCATGAATCTTCATCAGATTCATAAGTGACAAAATTAGACAACGTCATGGTAGAAACCGCCAAGACATTTTCAAGTTCAGCTTTGGAAGGCACTTCTAAACAACCCCTCCAGACTCTCGGTCTCCCTCAACCTGGTGTCTGGTCTGCCAAGTGCTGGTGTCATCTGCCTCCAGAGCTGTAATTACCACCACCAATCTGTATCATCATTTACGACAACACTTCAGAGCTTAATTTTCATGGCATTTTTGTCTCCTGCCCTTCCTAGTCTCAGGAAAAGGACTCGGTATGAACGTTTATGGATTTGAACACCCACAAAGCACTGAGGATTTAGGGAGTGCATAGGGGCACTGATTAATTCTCCTCCATAACTCTTCCTACTGTCTTTCTAAAAGTTCAGCCTCCAGGCATACAGAAGCTGCACTAGTTTTGAAGGCACTATGTCAGGTAGGACAAGCATGCCAAATTAGCCAACCAAACCCTGTAATTATTTCATCAGGTTTTAGAAGGGTGATTCTCAAACACCTTCCCACCAAAACAATAGGATTACATTGGGATGTCAAGTTTGCCAATAAAAACAGGAGAAACTTGGTGATACAAACAGAAGACATCACCCCCAAATAAAAAAGATTTGTTGATGCAATATACCAGTTTCTGAGCATTTGGCACAGGAACTCTAAGAGTTTACTGATGTCAGAGTGTTTATAGCAGGAAACAGGCCACTTTTCCTTTGCTTCTATTGGACAGTTTCTTCCCCAACACTCCTCTGGGCTCTTTAATATTACAACTGGGAAATGATTTGCTTTGTTAGATGCAAGCTCTTTTGCACTGCCATTCACTCAGGGCACAAGGGGCATATGCCCCTATTTAAATTGATGGCAGGTGTTCCTCTTCAACCCCCTTCTGCTTTGCCTTTTGTGATGGATCCTGCCCAAAAAAGCATACCTTTGCTCCATGAGCCCTTGTGGTAAAAAACATGCGAAGTCACCATAAAAACACATGCCATATCTTCCTCTTGAGGGAAACCAGCCGGTTACAGGGATAAGCAATGTGCAGAATCTGCATTCAAACTGTCACTGCCACCACCCCTCACCTCAAGGAAGGCAAGTCAGCCTCCTCTCAATACCTTTGATCTCCACATACTGTTGATACACTGACAATACACCACCACATAATGAAAAATGAGTTTGATTTAAAGATCGATCCTTTTATAAGGAAATGTACCCAATGCTTCATAGTTCTCAGGGGAACAACAGGAAAATTCAATTAGGGGTCCAAGCTACCTACCAGGATCTCATGACTTCTGCCCTCTTATAAGGAACTCAAGGAAGGGACCACAAAATGATATAAAACAATAGATCATTATTTTCTGCTGGTGAGAGGGGAAAGTTTTTAGGCCACAACAAATGGCTGAACATCTTGTGGGTTTAGCAGCCAAACGAGCTGTCTAGCTTCTGAGCCTGAAATATAGCTATTTTGACAATGTGACATTCTGAAGCATTTGCAGCATTCCGATGGTGCATGGTGGTTATTGTGAGAATAGCTCCTTTATCAAAAACAGCGTTAGAGAAACTTTGTCACCACTGCTTACACTTGCTGAGCTAAATTCGAACAAGGATAAAGGAGATGCTGTCTGAAAATACGAGGTGAAGTTGAAAGCAGAGAAGAAAAACCCGGAGGTGTCCTAAAACTCAGTCTCTGCTATTGGCTGATTTCAGATCTGCTCACTGACCTCCTGAAGGGAGGGACTGGGGGTGCTGAAGGTCAGTGAGGCACTGTGCTGTCTTTATCGTTGGCTTCCGACTCATTAAGATTTATTTACATTCAAAAGTGTGTACATTTTCCTGCCATTACTCAGAAGCAATCAGCCATAAAATGGCAAGGATCTGCAGTACATTTAAATTAACAGCAATTTATCTGGAGCAGAAAGGAAAACTGCTGAGTCTGAAAGGAAGCGAAGGGGATGAAAGAAAGATGCAGCTGCTATCTGAAAAAGCCAATCTTACCACATTTGTTATCTGGAGAGTTCAAGTAGAAAACTGCCAACTTGGGTGTCTGAGTGGCACGGGGCCTCTTGGGAGCCGGTGTGGTGGCTGAGGTGACAGTAGAGTGGTTGACCTTCATTGGAGAGCAAAGCAAATGCTCCTTGAGCTTTCTGGAAAATGTTTACTAGGTAAAGTCAAAAAATAAGCTCCTGTGTTCTCATAACATTAGGTGCCTGAACGATAGTGGGTGCAAAATGGTTTCGCTTTCCGTCGCAAAGTTAGACTTGGGCTAGGTGCAATTCTGCTTTATTTTAGCACGACTTGTCCTAATTTGGCATTTGTGGGACATTCTTGCACCAACCAGCCATTACTGTCATGCCTTTTCTACTCTATAGGGGACTCACCCAACCCACATGGCCACTTTGATATGTCCACGGTCACCTGAATGAAGTGAGAGATCTGAAGTCTAAACTCAGAACTTCTGGACTGTCAGTCCATCTTACAATGGTGTCACCTGAACCTGTAGCAGAAATTCCCCAATATATACGTTTAGGTCCTGGTGCTCATTCTAGAAGTTCCTTAGCCATCCTTCAGACACTCCTTCGGCTTCCTAAGGATGGGTTTTCTGCATACATCGTCTCTCCTTCCAAGACCTCCTTTCACCAAGCAAACTCTCCTTATAGAAACCTTGGCCATTCTTAGAGGTCCGGTGCAAAAGAGGTCTCCTGTGAGTATTTAGTTCACGGGCCTCTTAACTTCTAGGGCATTCTCTTCCATTCATTCACATGGCCTTCTTTTGCACATTTTAAAAACTTGTATTTCTTTTCTTTCTACTTCCTGCATCCCAAACTGTAAGCCACAGGAGCGCAGAGAGAGCACGTCTATATGTCCTACCTGGCCTACGCTGTCTTGCACAATACTGAGGGCCAGATGCATCTTGAGTTTCCAGATACTAATGTCTAAACTTTGAGTTTTATTGGAGAATTTTGATGTGCTCAACAGCGAACCAAAATGGAGAGGAGGGAAGATACAACACAAGGTAGGATCTACTGTTTTTCATTGGTAACTGGTTAATCAGATCACTTCAAAGCTCCTACACAAAATTAAGTATTTGCTCAGAAGTATATTGAAGGTTACAAAGTTAGGCATGTGGACACACAGTGAGGGCATGCTTCCTGAAGCATTTGAAGCTCCTGGAGAAAGGGTGACAAACTGAGTTTACTTTAATTCTCATAATGATCAAAATGACGGTGGCTTTGGGATGAAGAAAATGACTGCCCGTTTGTTAGCTGGAGATAAAAACCAAAAATAAGCAGCTGAGGATGGTCAGCAAGGCTTTGAAAGCTCTAATTTGACTTTGCAAAATGAAGTTTAGTTATGAGCTGAAAATCAAAGCAGAAAATGCGAAGTTGCTGGCAAAGACCAAAGGTGTAAGGAAAGACAAAGCTATCACACAATTAAAATTCAGTGATTCTAAGGACGATGTGATGGATCAGCAGGGCCTGATGACAAGTGTCCAATGGTTCAACCACTACCGTGTCAGGGACTTCACATACGGTGTGGCACCACCGAAGACTGATGCCGTTGCCTGTATCTATGGAATAACCTACAAATAATATAAATGGAGTACAAAAAACCATGGAGTTCATGGTTTGAGGGGCATTCAGATACTCAAAAGGCTTTCACGGAAACCACCCTGAGATGTACGAATCAATCTATTATTCTCCTGTGGGTATGTCTAGCCTCTGGTTTACTTCAACAAATACATATTACAAAATGTGTAGGGTAGCTTTGTGCAACATGAAATAACATCTTCTTCAAGACACTGCTTCACAATTCTCAGAGCAGAGAGGCCTACCAGTGGCTCAACATACAGTACACATAAGCATGGCATAAATTTCTTTAGAGAAAAGCATGTTCTTGTTGCTGTCAGTACAGATTTGTGACTAGATTTGTTTCTGCCAAAATACTCTAGCCAGTGATTCTTCTTAGTATATGAAGCCAGAATACTAGAACCGACAGTAACCAAATAGGGAACAAATGACATAAAACCTATTGCTCAACTCATCTGTAACTAATGTAAAACCTGCAAGAGCTTCAAACGTACACAGTGGAAGTTGCTTGGCTCTGCTCAGTTGTGGCTGACACCACGGTGCACAGGCCAAAATGGATCTGGGAATAAATGTCTAGAAAAGTTAATAATCTATAACACAAGCAAGAGAAAACAGATGTACATGGATCAGCCAGCGCCTTTCTGGTGATGATGATGGTGGTGGTGGTGGTGGTAAAGATGAAACTGGGAGATGGAAGGAGGAAAAGCAGGAGAAGAAGGAAGGCTTAAAGAAAAAGCAGTTGTTGATACATTTGGAAGACCTCAAGCATGTAAAAAAAAGGTAACAATTATTGGCGAGTGACAATACAGATAATAAGGCCTCAGAGCAGGACTATAAGTTCATGTCCAAGTTTTAGGTGACCCTAGAGAAAGAGAGGGTAGGTAAAAATAAGATTTGTCCTGGACCACTACTTTTTCATTAGGCACTCTAAACAATGCTTCAGAATTAGAGTCTGAAGATCATTAACATTTAGGATACTTGCTAAGAAAGCAACAGTCAGGGGGACTTTAGTGTGCACCCTGTCCCTGCCCATTGTTGCAAAGCCCAAAAGTCAGATCCACTAATGGTTCCAATTACGCAGATAGAGAGTCAAAGATATTACCTTCACTTGAGTGGAGGCACCTTATAAACCTCATCTCCATTTAAATTATCTAAGTGCACAAGATAATGAAACCACAGCTAAGCACCAAGTATTCCAGGATGCAAAACGAAGACAGGTGGGGTCGATAACCACCATGAACTGACTACAATAAGCAGGAGTCACCCAAGAACAGTGATAAAAAGCAAGGCCTGTGCTCTTCAGTCTGGCCATGGACACCTTGGAAGGTAGACTGTGATCCTTTAACCACACACAGAATGGAAACTGCCAGAGTCCACACTTGGAGACTTAGCTCCGACTTTTCAAGGAGCCTAGCTCGTGTGATCACTGCCCAACCCTGCGATGGTTTCCTCTCCCTCGTCCCTGGCCTCCTCCTCACTGCGCAGCCCCCACAGGCAATGAGATTGCCGCCCGCTGTCCAGGGTCCTGCTCCAGACCAAAGTGGGTCGCAGGTGTGCTTCCACGGCTGCTGCAGGCACACAGAGGAAGCTGCCTGATTTCAAACATACAGCAAGTCTTCACTAAACTCCATCAACAGGTTCTTGGAAACTGTGACTCTAAGCAAAACAACATATAATGAAACCAACTATACCTCAGGCCAATTGATCTACATAAGAGTTAGGTCCCTGTGGCTTATTTCTGGTCATGAAAATATCACCAGACTTCTACATAAAGACCCCAAAACTTCTAATATTAAACACTGAAATAAATGTGAGTTATATATACATGTAAAAAAGATCAATGAAAACAAATAAGATAATGATTTTTTAACCAGCTTACTCCAGTTCAGGTTCAAGAGTGTCCAGAGAGTGGCCCCAGCTGGAAATGGATTCTTTTTTCTCATCAATGTTACAACAAAACAATGTTGAATGAAAGGATGTTATTCAAGGACCTGCTTCTTTGTACTCATCCTTTTATCCAGAGAAGTGAATGCGCTCAAACTCAGGCAAGTGATGATTATGGGGCAGAAAGGAGGTCCTTTACCCAAACATGTCCTTTTTCTCTGGTGCCTTTTACCCAGGACAACCATTAGCAGAAGGCCTACCATCACCTCAGAAGGTACCTCACTAGAGCAAGAATTAAAAAGTGCCTCTCCTCCACAGAATCTGAGATGAGATGGCAACCATGAGTTGAAATGGTGGCTCACCCTGCTCTTGGCTGGTCCACCTGGGACCTGCCCTGGCATGGCTCTGTAAAGCAAAATTTAAAATCCCAGGTGGGACCCTGCTTTCAAGTCCCAGATCAGACCCTGCTAAAGTGCATCTAACTCACACCCCAAAAGAGCATCCCTTACCCTGCCAAAGCTCATAAGCGCACACCCCAAAATTGCTTAAGAGTTTGAAAGAGCACTCACCCACATACACCACTAAGAACAGAATCCACACTCCAAAAGTGTTCCAACTTCAAGTGGAACCCTCAGGATCCTGGCACCAGGGACAACTGCTGTGCATGCTCCTTAGGAGTAGCTGCTGACCTACTTCGAAATGCCTCAGTAAGACAAGGAGCTTACTCTATTCTCAACAGAAAACTTGCCACATGCAAAGTTGACCTCAGGGTCACAGTCTTACATGCATTACCACTGAGTTGCCAACAGGCTCCCCAACTTAAATGAACCCCACTGTTCTGGAAACCTCTGCTGTTTGTGACATTTTCATTTGCTCAAAGAGCTCATTTCGGGAAAAGCCTGCACTGCTGTGCCACCCTGCCTCTCTATCCTTACACCCCAACCACGTCTTGGGTCAGCTGAATAACCTCAGTGGTGCACACAGCAAAACTTCTTTCTGAAAGACGGGGAAGATTTTTTTCTGTTCCTTGATTCTTTCATGTGGGAACATAGCAAGTACCTTCATAATTCTTTGGTTCTAGTACAATTTATACATGGAGAAAACTCTGGATTTTAAAAAGTGTGCCTTTCATTTATACACACAAACACATACTTTCCTTTTTAAGTAAAGTATGCATGGCAAATATGGCATAGCAAATATAACAGCTTTGTTAAGAAATATAACAGCCATGCCACGAATCAAAGAACCAAGGCACTGAGTAAACAATGCATTCTAGATATTTTTAAGTGAAAATGTAATGTATGCAAACATCTGAAATTCCTTTAAGAAATGCTTTCCAAAACTTACAAGAAGTTCTTTGCTACATCAAAGTGATTAAAAGGGAAAGGCTATCTACCTCGTAACCCTACACACATTCTTAGTTCAAAACAGAAATCACCTTTCACATAAGCACAAGAGGCATTCACAGACATGATAGACACATGCATTGCGTCATGTGAAAGGAATAAGAAATTGTAAATGTCACATAGATAAAAAGACAGAGTATAATTACATGTGCATAACAGGATGACTAGATTATAAATTAGTTTTTCTTTCACTCTTTATAATTATGGTCATTTACCATCCATTGTTTAACTATACAAGATCCTAGGACTTTACTTACAGCTACCATTGGAATTAGAATTTTAATAAGTACAATCATCCCACATATTTATTTATCTTCCTTGACAATTGTGTGCTAAAGGATCCATTTCCATGGCAATGCCTGATGGCTGGCTGGCTAGACAGCAAAAAGCATACTGAAGCCAGACAGACTTGAGTTTGCACCCTGCCCCGGTCCCTTCTGAGCCGTGTAATCCTAGCCAAGTCAGGGGACCTCTCTGAACCTGTTACCCAACTGTAAAATAGCCATGGAAAAAAAATCAGACACATTGTGATGACTAGAATTAATATGAGCACCTAATATTGTCTGTGCCACATACAGGCTCCTCCGCTCGGGGCAGTTGCTGGCGTTGCATCTACTAACGTTTAGATAAGGTGTCAAACTTCAGAAATTCCAGCATCCTGCTGATTTTAAAAAATATAACTGGAATGATCCCTCTCATTGAAGATAGTTCTACGTTTTATCAAACATGTATGATTTACCAAAAAAAAAAAAAAATGTTCATGACAATGAACTGTAACCCCTAAATAAAACGTGACCTTAATCTACCTTCACTAAGCCTGTTTAGGGCTCTAGTGTAAATCTGCAATATAAAGTTAAACCAATTAGTGATAATGTTCTTACAGCTCACAAGATTGAAATATACTTTCACAAATGCTTGCCTTGCTCCAGGATAGTGTAACTGAGTGTCTCTCTCTTTTGTTTTCCAGTTGTTTAGCTTTCTGTTTTGTTTTTCTGGGTCACCCAAATGTCTTTTTTGGAGGGATATCTCTCCATCTCATTCTTTTTCTCTCCTCCTCATCTGTCTCATTTTGTCCATGTGTGAGTTCTCTTATTTCCATCTCCGCTATTTTCTCCTATGGACCGAGAAGAACTGAGATACACGTTGACATCATTATTTTTTATTTATCAAGTGGAAGCTGTTTTCTAGATTGGGATATGATAGAGTGTCCTCTTTAAAAACCTAATTTGAGTTATACTTCATTATCAGAAGTTCTTCCCCTCCCAATCTGTGTTTTTGTGTTTATTCATTTATTACTGTGTTTTAATACAACTAGGAATAAATGACACTGAAGCTCAGTGCTGGTAAGAGCTGAAGAGACACCATTTCTGAAACTATTCTTAAATAATGTATGTAAGAGAAATATAGAAATTTATAAAAATCTTGTTTCAAGTATATATGTCATAGTTCCCATACTTCTTTTGGGAAGGGGGCTATCATTTGCTTCTGTGAAGGGAAAAGGAGGTTAGTCTTCCCATTTTACAGATGAAAACATAAAGAAAGAAGGGGGATAAGTGGTCATATTGTGTTCGACATATATACATGTTTCACTCATTAGTGACACAGTAATAAACAACCTCCCATCATGATCACAGGACACAAAAGTGTAAAAAAAGAAAAATAATCTTGGGCAATTCAGCTCAAAACTTCAACACAAAAATTCTTGAGCTTCCTTTCCAAATTAAAGACCTCCATTATCTACTAAAAAATAAATGCCTCAAGAACCAAGAAGGCTTTGAAGTAGATGAACTCTTGCTACACCAACCACTGGGGTCTTGTTGGGATGCTCTTGTGTTATGTGTTAGAATAATCACATCTTAGCACATCCCAGACTTCCATTCTCAGGCATGGGCAGTGAACTCTAACCCTGCCCACAGCTCAGCAGCCACTGCAAGTGATTGCTTTCAACTGCACTTTCAATCATAGGCTTAAATAGATTCTTTGTCATGCACTATGAAGTAAAAAGTAACAGAAAAGAACTTTGCTTACAAATTCCATCTTCACAGTCTTGGAAAAATGTGGCCCCAAATGAGGGTTTGAAGCCCTGGAGATGCCATGGAACCCCAGCTATCGGATCCTCAGGGTGGTCACATGCCCTCTTTACCACGCTCAGCAGGTAAGATGGCTTTCTGTGCCAAAATGGTGGCCGCTGGCTGGTAGTATCACTTTGAGTCTGAAGTTTGGCCCATGCTGAGGATTTCACACCCATGGTGGAAAATGTCTCAGAACCATTCCATGGCTACAATTCCAATGCCACAACCACAACAAAATTTTTGGCAAAAGTATTTTTCCTTTATACAGATTTGTAGGAATCTACAGTTCCACAACTGAGGAATATACATAATCACAAAACCACATCTTAACAGATTTCCAGCTTGCAATTGTCCTGGACACCTGAACAAGCTGCCCCAAAGCCAGAGGAGAGCCTCTAGTCACATGTCTTCCAGGTCCAGAGTTGCTTGTGCGATGTTACTGCTTTCCTCTGATCTAGCATCTTCCGGCAGCAGCTAAATGAACCAAACCCTAACTAAATTTAACGGACTAATTGCACCTAAATTACAGTCACAAAGCCCCTTCAGAAGATCCAGTCAATTTCTTGAGGGAGAAAGTAATGTTTTACTATATAATTATAAACCTAATTAACATAAAATAAATTAATTAGGGACTTGGGCTGGTAATGAACACCATGGGTCGGCTGTCATTTGCTGTATTTTCCAGGGGAAGCTAAACCTGGAGAAGAGGACTACCTTGTGCTTTAAGTCGAATTTCATCTCTCCTCTCCCACCTCCAAGCAAACTATTAGATTTCTGGTTGCTGCTCAGTGGCATGACATCTAATATTATACAGAATTCAATGGAGACACTTTATGTGCTAACCTCTAGGAAAAAGAAAATCCCCATTCTAAACCATGGTAGCTACAACAGTTCCTACCTGGCAGTTCACTAAAATAACAGATGATTATCCAAAACAAGCATTTCTCTGTCCCACAGTATAATGACAAAGCTCACCTAGAGCTGAAATAACCATCTGCCACAGATTGTTCCACATGGTTTGTTTGCTTTTTTTTTTTTAATTCTGAGAAAGAATTCAAAAATGGTATTGGCAAAGGAGGATGATTTCACAAAAATGACCCAGTTTCCAACCTGTATTGTATCGACTATTGCGTTAAAATGTTTTTATCTGACTTAGAATAGGAGGTTAAGAAAGACGCCTCTCAGGATGATCTTGATGGCACAAAGTAGGTTTTTGGTGAATGAAAAGAGTCTTGTTCTAATTTTCCAAAGTAGCCATAATTTCTAGGAACTCTGATGGGCATCTCTCATATGTGTTCCACACTAATTGCCGTGAAGGTGAAGCAGAATGGCTTCTGTGACTGACCCACCATGAGGTAGAAAGAACAGTGGTTGACAGAATTGGCTCTGGAGCTAGAAAAAGTTCAATGACTGTGCGAATTTGGCCAAGTTGCCTTGGTGCCCTCATCTGCAAAATGGAACTAACAGTAGCACTTAATTCGGGGCACATACAACATGTTCATTAAATAGTAGCTACTTCCATTATCTGTCAACTCTAGCTCTCAGCTTTTGTCCCTTTAAAATTGCTAATGTTTTGTGCTCAAAAAGAATTGCAAATGTTTAATGACACATATCTAATTTGTTGGACACCCAGGTCAACATATGCCCCAAATGGAAAAGACGATTCAGCACTGAAACTGTCAATTAAAAAAAAAAAATCCTCTTGCTTCAAATAAGAAATAATCCATGTTGTCACTGAATCAGAGAACTTTAGTCAAGAAACAAACGTGGAGACCCTGAAGTCCATGCACTGCAGCCTCACCCTCTCATCTGAGGAGGAGGAAGATAAGTTTCCAAGAGCTTGAGTGACTTGCTCAATAGCACGAGCCAGTAAAGGGCCAACTCCGAGTGCTGGCTGCAGACTGAGAGTGGAGTGAAATGTCAACACGGTGAGAACATCTCGCATGACAGGCAGAAGCCAACGACAGAAATGGGACCAGCTGTTTACGATGTGAAAACAAACGTCCGGATGGCTCTGGTCTGGGAGTCCTGAAGGCATTTCTGCTAACATAGCCGCATATTGTATTTTACTTTATTGTATGTTATCTTTACCTAAACATTAAATTGTTTTCCACATGGAAGGGAAATGAAATCCAGTCCCTGTGTTCAGCTATCACAGAATTACCCAGGACTATTTATGCAGGGGTTGGCAAACTTCTTCTGTGAAGGGCCAGAGAGTAAATATTTTCGACTTTGTGGGCCACACAGTCTGTCACAGCTACTTACTCTGCTGCTAAACTACAAAGGCAGCCATGTACTGTGTAAAGGAATGAGCTGGCAGTGTTCCAATAAAACTTTATTTGTAAAAATAGACAGCAGGTCAGATTTAATCCATGAGCTATAGTTTGTTGACCTTTGATGAATGCCATGCCTGCCTGATAATTGTCTCTACCTCATTTCCTTTACCATTCTTTAGCTTAAGCTTCCTCCTTAACTGAATGTTCGCACTGTTTCCATATTCTTACCAGGACATGATCGATATGCAGTAGAATCTAATTTATTGTACATGAGAAAAAAAAGTCAGCATGAATTTATGAAAGCTCTAAATTAAGAAATACATTTAAAGAAATGCAGTTTTATTACTTTCATATACATATAGGAATTGAAATTAAGCCAATAAAACATTTCCAGCTTGTTTTGGCAAGTAGGGGGTAATTCAGACTTACCCAAAAGAAAAGAAGAACTTAAAATTGTATAATTCATCAACTGTTTCCATGAAATTTCTTCTAAAGGGATTAAGAAGTTTGTTCCCTAAGATGGTGAAACATGAGTCCTACCACTCCGTCTTGTTTCCGCTATTAATTGACCTGGTACTTCCTTGGTTCACAGAAAATGCCCAAATACTCCACCAAACAAATTCTTCACAAAATTAATGATCTGATCAGCAAGAGTTTTGAGCTTTCTTTTTTTTTTAAAGAGTTTTGAACTTTCAGAAAAACTAAGTAAATTCTAACCCTGTGGCATCACAGATTAATGCCATCTTTGAAACAGCGTTGCTGCTCTTTCTCTAGTGTCCTCTGTCTGACCTTTGGCCAAGATTATGGATTGGTTATTAAACATCCATTCACAATCTCCTTTTCCCTTTCTTCCTCTACCTTTGAGGGAGAAAGCCAGTATATTTGGCTTCCCAGTGTCCTCTGAAGCTAAAGGTGGGCATGTGACATAATTATGGCCATTAAGATATAGCTAGAAGTCCAGGGGGCACAGTCCTCTCTTCTTAAATTAAAAGGCAAAACCTCATCAGAGAATGCTGCATTGCCCTTCTTTCTACTTGGAATGCAGATTTGACATCTGGAGGAAGTCTAGCCACCTTGAGACCATAAGGTCACAAACACGAGGAAGGGGCCTACCTGCTAAGAGCAGCGGAAGAGAAAGGGAGAAGGAGTCAGTATTCCTGATGGCCTCATGAAGTCACCACAATAGCCTTGGACCCAGGAATTCTTGCTGTGTAAGACAAATTTCTATCTGTTTAAATGGTTATTTGTTTTGTTTATTGTTGCAGCCAATGCCATCCTAGTGGTACAATTCAAGGAGGCTTTGGGTTTATTTTTTTTACTCTGAGGGTGTGGGGGAGAAGGAGAGAGAGGAGAGGGAGAGACTGACTCTAAACTAAACAGCTTTAACTATTACCAAAGAAGAGTAATCAGCTTTCAAGTGACACTGTGACATCTGTGTGGCACAGGGACTTCTGTGCGATGGCCCATGTGATGATGATATGGGGCTGGGTGGGGAGCCATGGCAGAAATGCCTTAACAGCAGCCATACTTGTGGCCCCAGAGAGCCATGGGGAGCAGCCCAACATCCCCCATGCCTCTGAAAGGGTCACGGAAATGACCCTGAGAGAGGGGAGGTGCATTTAGTTGCATGAGCAAGAAGATAAGGAAACTTTGGAGCATCCAGGAGAGGAGAACTGAGCAGAGGGGCAATGTGGTATGAGTACATAACTCAGTGAGTCAGGCATTGAGGAGGGGGAGCTGAGGCTGGCCGACCCCTCGGGCCAAATCCAAGAGTTTGGAAGAACCAAGAGAACCCTTTTGATACCTGAGGATTAGACAGTTGAGAAGATAGTGGCTGCTTCTGCCAAGGCCTCTAGGTAGCAGCTGCCCCACGTGTCGCCAGTTCCCAGTGCCCAAGAAAGCAGAAAGACAGCATGGCACTTGACCTATGCTTGTGTGCATGATGGCCTTACAAGGCTCTCTGGTCTCCCAAGAGCCCAGAGAGGCGAGCGAGAATATCCCTAAGTGTCTGAGCACCGAAGGGAGGCACAGAATTGGTCAAGGTTGTCACTGGGTATGAAGACAGCTGTTGGGATAAGGGGGACACAGGGCAGCTTAGGTGGACCTAATGCTTGGGGCGACAGCATGCCTCACAATGTCATCAGTGGAGGCACCAGCGCAGAGGCCCACACTCAAGACCAAGGGCCAGGCAGAGGACAGGGGGCAGCTGCCAGCCAGTGGGCTCTAGCTGGTCCCTCTCCACAGTGGCACAGGACGGATACATAAACTACAGGCGGAGCTGAGATCTCAAAGTATAAAGTGAGTTTAGGGAGATGAAGACGAAGACCGTAGATGTTTTCCAATCCTAGGCTAGAAGGAAGTTTTATCTTCCCCAAACACTGGCTTTGTGAGATTGTGCTTCTGTAGCCACGTTCCCTCCCTGAGGTTTCATCTTCCCACCAAGCACGGCAACGTGGAAACAACGGTAGTAACAGTGAAACGCCTGTGTATCTGATCAAGATGTGGGGAAAAGGAATCCAGGTTACTTAATATGACGCTCAACCAAAAATTTCCCTCCTTAGACGATACCCTCTTCTACCGTCATTGAAAAGGCCGGTGTGTGGAAGAGGGAAGACGGCAGAAAGGGAGAGGTGACTAACATTTCTCATGTGGCTGCTTGTGTGAGGCACCTTGTGTACTCTGGCTCATGTAATGTGTGTTTTATCCTCATATGAGAGGTGAGAAAGCTGAGAAGATAAGGAACTTACATAAATGCTGCGCATCGAACGTTTTCTGGGAAGAAAACATTCAAAACATTACTCCATAGAATTATCATCTGTGTTTGTGAGTGGGAAAACCAATGCCTAGGGCAAACAAATGGGCCGAAGGCAGCAAGGCATTTGTGGGACACATGGCCACACTCGCCATCCCCAACTTCACCATGTGAAAAATCCTGCCTCTCAATGAGCAGAGTTGAAACAGTAGTGCTTTCATAATGACTCAGACTCTGTAATTTAGGTCATGCTTATGGGAATCAACATCCTCCACTTAAATTCTCCATGGCTAATTTGGTGCCCTCCCCCCACCCACTCCTAAACTGGGAGATTTTTTTTTAGTTGTTTTCAATTAAACCAATTTGTCACAGACACCTCTGTTCTCAATAGGGTATTTTCTCCCAATTCTCTTTTGTTGTGAAAACAGCAAAGTGGGAGAAATACATGTGCAAATGTTAGGCTCAAATCACTGCAGTTTGTGCAAGGAGTGACTGTAAATAAGGAAGAAGCCTCTTAGCAATCACGCAGACACACACACACAGGCACGTGCACCAGTTGCCTTCCCTTGTTGCCTCACTGTGCACATTTTGGGCACAGTGCTGAATGTGTGAGATGCTAGCCCCCGATGGCTGTGGTGCCGATGACGACAGCTACACGTTATTAAGCATCACTACAGAATGGGCGCCATGGGAAGCACTACTCCACACGTGTCAGCTCAAATCCTCATGACCTTTCTGCTCTCCCCATTTGCAGAAGAGGAAATCAAGGCTCTGGGCAGTCATATAACATCCATTTTTACAGGAAGACTATAGAACACTGAGGTCAAGAGATAACTCGCATATGTGTGAAATCATATGGTCCTTAACTTTTTCAAGTTCCCAGGGGGAATGGGGGCTGGAAGGGTAGTAAAGGGTAAAGGAGGTCAAGTACATGATGATGGAAGTAGATTTGGTTTTGGGTGGTGAACAGGTAATGCGCTATACAGATGACGCATTGTAGAACTGAGCACTGCAAACCTGTATAATTTTATTAACCAATGTCACCCCAATAAATGTAATTTTAAAATCATTTAAAAAAAAAAAGATAACCCGGAGTTCAACTCTTCACCTTACTAATTTGTGACCTAGAGCAACTTTCTTAACCCCAGGTAAAGCTAAGTGTTCTTATGTATATATGGCAATAATTATATTTTCTTTAAAAGTGGTATAAGGAATCAAATAAGATATGTATGAAGCTCTGGGTATGAGGACTTAGAACATGTATTAGTCTGAACCATATGAACCACATGAAAATGCCTGTATCTGACCACCACCTGAGCCTACGGAATGATTATTTCACATGGCTCAAACTAATAATTGCTCAGCAAGTGGTATTATCAGTACTAGGATTGTTATTATTGCTCAAAGATAATCATAGCTGGCCAAGAAGGGATCTGAATCTGAATTTGACTGATGGAAAGGCCAGTACTTTTTCAGTGGTATTTCTGACTGAGGGCCCACTTAATACACTAAAACTGACATCAAGGAGCTAGTAAATGACAAGAACAACATTGGTATTTTTTATTTTACTAGCAGCATTTTGTGAACAGGACAAAGTTGATTTCATAATCAGCTCTCAAAATTTGATTGAAGTGTATTAACCAAATGTCAGTTGAATAAAAATGTGAAGTGTCTCTCTTCTTTAAATTATGGAGGGTCATGATCTACTGAAAATTGGGATCTGCCTAATTAAACAGTTATAATTAACTCTTCTCATAATATTCCACAGCGGAATTGCTGCCTGGTTCATATGGAAGACTAGGAGGAGAATTCAGCAGCATTGGGTGAAAGAATAATTAGAGTTTCTCTTTCTTGTTCCTTGATGGGAACTGGGAGTAAAAATTACTCTCTCTTTCCAGGCTGGGGAATCAAAGGGTAAAGAGACTTCCCCTCTCAAATGCCTGTCTGCTCACTGACAAGCTTAAAAGAAATAAATTCCCATCTGAAATGAAACTATTTCTTCTTGTTTCACTGTGTTCTAAGTGGCTACATATGTTGAAAGAGTCTAGATATTTTTCAAGCTTGAGTTGTATTTTAGATGACATCTTTCAAACTCAGAAATAATTCTAAAAAAGAAGCCTTTCTCTCTAAATCACGAGATTCTCATCTCCAGGGTGTTGCCTCAGAGGACTGTAAAGTCCAAACAGAAAAAGAATTTCTCTACCTGCTTTTTTTTCTAAATAAATAACGAAATGCCATTCTAAGAGCAACGCATAGAGAGGAAATACCATGGTCAAGAAAACATTGGAAAATATTTGCATGGTATTTTGACTGGAAACCACATATGTTCTCTGGAACTTTTCAAGGTGTCTACCACTGATGTGTCAACAACCAAAAGAACTCTCTGGAGATGAACTTTTTAAAAAAACCATTATCGCTGTGGGCTCTGTCAGCCTTTAGTCTGCCCGGAACCAAGATTTGCTTGGGAATGTTGCAAAAAGAAGAGTTAGTTCTTTTTTTTTCTCTTTTCCTTTTTTGGCTGAATGAGACATAAGCAAATATAACTAAATATTAGGGCAAAGGCAGTTAACTCTAAGAGTTCATCTAGATAGTCTGGTCAAAAGATTCAAATATAGAGATGACCAGAAGGAACCAAGCTTTTGGAAGGATGAGAGTCATGGGACAGGCTCCCTTTCATCTCCCAGTCACCATTTTGCATGTTGGGTTGTACAATTATCAAAGACCTTTTCATAACATGCCAAGAGAATATTACACTCATTCCAGTCAGTGTAAGAGGTAAGAAGCTCACATTATTAGGAAGTTAGAGACTCTTTATAATAAAAGTCTCAACTTAGCCAATAAATACTAAATAAAATAAACAGAATATGACAGAACACTACTAGGAAAATCCCAAGTAGGCAATGTCACATTTGAAAAGAAAGAGCTACCTAAAATATCACACAGAAATAACTGAAGAGGAAACATTGATGCATAAAACCACATACTAGCCAGGGGTCATTTTAGCAACACTAAGTCCCTTTTCAACGCACATTGGCGATCACAAGGGGAGTTTCTCCCTCGATTCCCTAGATTCTATCTTGAACTACATTAGGCTGTTAAGTCTTGAAACTCTATTGCAGATGTTCTTTCGGGTCCCCACCACGTATACTCCCACTCCCTCCTTCAATGTCTCACTGGCCATAGTCAAAGCCTAACTCCCTGCCCTGAATCTATGAAAATCCATCAGGATGGATGCAGGAGATGATTTTTCAAAACTCTAGAAAGGACTAGCTGATTTAGCAAATACCAACCATGACCTTGAGAGTATTGATCAAGCTCTGTTTCTCTGTTACTGAGGTAGGGGAATTAAGTAATCTTCTAAATCATTAATGGATCCTTTTTATGTTCTTTTCAACTCCCCTGTCCCTTGCCCAAGCCAGGAATTTGCATCTTAATGTTTGGGTGTGAAATGGTAAAAGTTCTGTGAAAATGCTCAGGAAGAGAGCCCAGTTTTCTTTCAAACACTGCATAGAATGGCCAGGGGAAATTTTACCATGATCAGCTGAATATCAGCCCTGGAAAGACACATAATTTTTGCCTCTTTTGTGGGGATGATGGTTAGTCTCCCTTAGAAATTTAGGCCCTTTGTAACTAAAAGTTTGCTTGACATCATTTTTTCTAGCTAAAATTTTGCCTTGTAGAATATTGAGACTGGCATATAGACCACTTAGGTTTAGAAACCAAGAATCTGTCTATGCACTTGAGGAGGGGGGAGACCCACATTAAAATTGCAACTGTACTGCCTGGAAGACATAAAATGTCATACCCACTCCACCCAAATATGTAATCTATTTTGCAAACCAACCACCTAAAAAGGCCCTGGGAGGAGGGGAGCAGGTGCTATTATTGGTAGGAAGAAGGAAAAGGGGTAAGAAAGTTCAGGGTTAGGATGGGCTTGACTGATAATCTGTGGCCAGGGGGCAAGAAAGGACATAGTAGTGGGGCAGAGAGATAAGGAGGAAACCTGCAGAGATACATGCACTGAAATGTGTGCAGGAGCAAGAAAGTCCTCCTGGATTTAAGCCTGCCACCAGCTAGAGGCTGACCTTGGCAAGTCCCAGGCTCACTCTAGGTCACCGTTTCCCCAAAGAAACAGTACTACACAGCCTCTGGCCAACCCCCCTCCAATTCCAGGTCTAATGCCAGAGGACCTGTGATCCATGCCTGTCTTTCTTCACCATCTCTAGACCAAACCCTGAGTCTCAGTACTTTCAGTTGGTGGGTGTAGGGATAGCTGCCTCTGACAGCCAGGTCAGCAAGACATTCTGCCTTCTTACACCAGTCTCTAGGCTATCAAGATCTGGCACAGATACGGCGAATTCAGTTCACCTCACTGAGACATCTGGCTGTTTCCCAAGGGCTCAGCAATTTCAGTCTACTCAGGCTGAGGCTGGTCCTCCTAGTGGCCATTCCTTCAGGCCATACCTGGATAGGCAGCAGCTGCTCCCTGTGTCCCTGCTAGTCTCCCTGCTTCTTCTGTCCTCCTCCCGTGGTGAATGAGAGGTGGACACCTCAGCTCCTGCTATGTGACAACCTAACCTTTCTTTGCCTTGCTTGGATCTTGGCCTCTCAGCCCTGCCACTCCTCCGCAAAGCCCCTCAGGGCTACCACGAAGGCCGTCTACATAATTCGCAGTGGCTTTTTCTCCAGCCTCTTCCAGGTGACCAAGCTAAGTACTTCAGTGCTGCTGATCACATCGTATTTCTAGATTTCTCTACTCCCTTGATTCCCTACCACCATATCAGGCCTCTCCATCTGCAATCTGACCATTTCCACGCCTCCTCCTCCAGTTTTGGTTGTCCCCAAGACTCTCTGTTCCTTATTCTCTGGTAGTTCATTCACGCTCTAGGTTCTTACCTGGAATTAGACTACGGCTTCCCAATTGATGTCTCTGGCCTGTGTTCTAACACTCTTATTTCTTGGCACTGGGAAACAGACACCTGTTCTGGGGAGGGCTGGAACCCTACATTCAACTCATAATAGCTTATGAAGCTGACAAAACCCCTCTCCAGGTGCCCTATGGGAACAAGTCTATCCCAAGCTACCCCGATCTCACATCTCCTTTTCCATTGTCTGTCCTTGGTAAGTCTACCTGGACATTACTTGATGCCTTTCTGTCCTCATGCATCTTGTGTCTCAAGTACACAAGACACATTGGCACAGAACATCCACCCTGCCCTCATTCCACATGTTCAAACCTCTGCACAGAGTTCCCCTTGCTACCTCCTGGCCTGGGGGACTCTTGACTTCAACAGCCAAGCTCAAGTGCCCCCTTCTATATAGAGCCAGCCCTGGGTCTCTGAGGCTGGGGCAGTAGGGTCCCGACCAGAGCCCCCTGAACAGACACTGATGATGGAGCATATCACATTGCCCTCTATGACTGGATTTTCAACAAATACATTTAGCAAGTACTCCTGAAGGGTGACCCTCTCTCTCAATAGTCCCAACACATAGAATAGGCACTCAACCAAATGTCTGGAAAATCACACAGTGCCTCAGTGAATCTGATCAGCATCTAGTAAGTTTACATTTTCATTAATTCAATTTCCATTTTCTTACTTAGTATTATTATTAGTCTCTGAAATATTTTAACTCCCAAAGATATTATAATATAGCAATAATAATTAAAATAAATAATACTTGTTGAATGTTATGCTTACTATGTATAATAATAATAGCTAATATATAGTGTTAACCATATGCCAAGCTTTCTTCTAAGGCTTCACGTGTGTTAATTTGTTTAATCTTCCTAACAGCCCTGTAAGTATATTATTCTCTTTTTAATCCTCACGATGACTCTATAATATAGGGTAATTATTACCACTTTTTGCAATTAAGAAAACAGTCTTTGAGAGGTTAAGACATTCACCAAAGATCACACAACTAATAAGAGGTGGTCACTGAAACTGAAAGTCAGTATTTTGCCTAACTTCTCACTTTTGAGAGGATGAGATGAAGAAAAAACAGAGTTTCTTAAGACACATCCAACCATAGTAATTACCCTTTATACAGCAGCATTCTACCGTAACCCAGCACCACAAATACCTGAGAGATCTGCTCACATCATCCTAATTCTGCAGACGCGCAAAGAGCCAGTGACGGGTTCAGTCCAGGAGCCGTGTCCCCTGAGCTCCAAAACGCCTGAGCTGGCACCGTGCAGCTGTCTCTACCATTATACTTGAGATCATTTTGTACCTGGTCATTTTGAATAAGCATTGTTTTGGGGAGCATCATTTCAAGCTTCCAGAAATCTGGCCAGCCTGGGAACAAAATTTCTTCTTTCTTGGTTCAAGGACAAGAAAATGTCAGTATTAGAGATCAGGATAGAGAGTGGGTTTTAGACATGTTTTGCAAGAAGCCCACAACTCCTTACTGGAAAACCGCCACCTCCACCCTGACATTTCCAGGGTTCCTTAAAGACCACAGGTGTTTGCAATCACAGACGTGTGATGGTTTCTTCAAGCTGGAAGCTCACAATTTAAACACGTGCAACATCAAATCTTTCTAAAAAACAAGCTTTTATCCCATTGTTCCCATTTTTAGTCTTGAGATAGCACCTTTCTTTTCATAGAGTTTTCTTTCTTTTTGTGGGGGGGGGGTGTCAACATTATTAGGTCAAATGATTAAAAGATTGGCTTATAAAGAAAAAACATAACATATTCTATTTTAGAGGAAAACAGAAAAAAGAAAACCAGAAGTAGAGACAGATGAATCCAAATGACAAAAGGGAAAAAAGAGAGAAAAGAATAACTGAAAGATATAATAATGCTGAACATCACTGAACATGTGTGCTGACATCTGCCCCAGTTTGGATCATGGTATCACCACTCACCACATATACATGTGGGACTCCAGGCAAGTTGCTTCACCTCTTTGTGTCTTGGGCTCCACCTCTGCACTTTCTTGTCTAACTCATGAGGTCATCAAGAGTTTTAAATGATACAAGACATGTAAAGTACAGAAACATGCTCAGAACAAAGCAAGTGTTCAATAAATGATAGCAACTGTGGTGGTGGTGGTGATTTTACATACATTTCACCAACCCGATCATTCCCAGCAAACTCGAGGGCTGTGGGACTCTTAGATGAGAGGGGTTGGCAGGGAACAATGACAGGGACTGGAGGTTCACACTGACTCCACCTGCTCGGGTTTGCTAGGTATTTTACACAGGCGTGAATGACTTGGGGAATTCCCAGGTCATGTTTCTAAAAGATTTCTCAGTTTCTTCCCCATCAAACTTGCAATAAACCCTGGTGCACATTGCCAGGGGAGAGGCCCTGATAGCATGGTGCTTGCATGTAAGTCAATGATGTGGCTGGGGATGAAAGAAACCTCGGGTCATCCTTTGTCTGCAATGATTAGCTGCCCCTGATGCTGAAAACTGATGGTTTAGGAATAGTTAGCCCAACACTAATGCCCCCCAAGGACATTTTTTTCTAATGTAGTTTAAGTTATTAAAGAATGAATCAAAATTTCATAGGAAAGCATAAGGCACAACACGCAGTTAAAAAGCATGGACCATAAACACCATAATTAGGGAGTTCTCAAACTGGAAAGTTCTAGAGGCCAGTATTTTGGAGGCCCAATTGGAAACCTGTTCTTTTATAAAAACACCTTGATAGCACGAGCTAAATGTAATCTTTCTCTGTGAAGCCCCACAGCAATCCCTCTGTCCCTCTTCTAGAAAATGAATTATGTTGGCCCTTGGCTCATGTAGAAGCTAATGAACTGCAAGGGCTATACAGAACTTTATTTAACATCATAACCACACTCCTTTCTCTATGTATACCCATACCAGGCCCTTCACACTCATTTAATGAATAGGTGAATACACTCATTAGATGGAGAACACAGATCTTCAGTTTTCTAACCAGCATGTGTAAAAAAAAAAAAACAAAAAAACAAAAAACAGCTGGACTGATACAGCCAACCTACCCTGGAAACGATTGGTCTTAACCTGTGGAGCATGATTTTGGTTTTAGATTTATCATTCTTGTTGTTTAAATGGTGGGAAAGAAGTGGGGACGATGGCTTCTCAAACTTCTGTGACATGGTTTGCATTTTTAAATCACTGCGAACATCATCTGTTTATAGGTCTCAGGAGAAACACAATGGGAAGATGAAGAAGGGGACTTCCCTCATGAAATGCATGAACCCGAATTAAACGGGATTGATGACTCTCTGGTTTCCCTCTTTTTCTCCAACCTCCCAGAGAAAATGGATGCTACCATATAAATGTGTTTGTCAAAAACATTTTATAAATGTTCACATCCCAATGTAACTAAATTATGAGAAGGAAAAGATACTCAATAAGAAATGAATAAACCCCCAAAGGCCTTACACTCCCAATCGATGAGAATTAAAATGTTAATACCTTAAATGGACAGTGTGCTAGTATTTTGATCTACACTGAATATTGGACACTTTTGTCATTAGATGTGAACATCATTAATGTGACAAACATTAATTGTTAAACACTCTCTGTCCCCACGCCTCAGGAGATGTCCCTGAAAGGAACAGAGTCCTTAGCCTAAGGACCTTGCCCAGGGGAACCATGAAAGAAACACTTGCTGAATGTGCAGCATGTAAATAAACAGTCTTAAAAGAGCACATAGAAAATATATATCTGAATGAAGTTCCTTCTCTCTTCATACACATATCTATAACTATCAAACTCTACATTTAACATGTATAATCTCGTTTCACTCCCACAATACACAAAGATAGGGAAGCACCACACCATCGTCCAGAAGTGGAAAAGGCAGCCAGGCCAGGTGAAGAGACTACCTGCATCCACACAGCTAGTAAACCACCACACTGGGATTTGAATTTAAATCCGCTGGACTCTGCCCATGCCTTCCCATCAGGCCATGCTGCCTTGACCCACAACATTTTTGGAACTCATTTTCTATCTTACCATTAGAATCTGCTAGTATTAATTTGAATTATAGCCGTCCCCCTTAGACGTGGTTTTGTTCAACATGGTTTCAGTTACCCGCAATCAACTGTGGTCTGAAAATATTAAATGGAAAATTCCAGAAATCAACAACTCATAAGTTTTAAATTGCACACTGTTCTGAGTAGCGTGATGAATGCCTTCCTTCTCCATCCAGCAAGGGACGTTAATTATCCCTCTGTCCAGTATATCTATGTTGTATATATGCTCCCTGCCTGTAGCTATCTTGGTTTTCAGATTGGTCATCATAGAGAGAGAGAGAGACCACATTCACATAATTTTTATTACAGTGTATTGTTATAATTGTTCTATTTTATTATAGTTATTGTTGTTAATTTCTTACTGTGCCAAATTTATAAATTTCACTTAATCATAGGTATGCATGTATAAGAAAAAAACAGTGTATATAGGGTTTGGTACTTTCCTCACCATTCCAAGTATCCACTGGGGGTCTTGGAACATGTCCCCTTTGGATAAGGGGACAGTACTGTGCTGAAACTAAGTAACCCTTGTTGGCAGTCCACCTCCAGATGTGTTCCCCAGCCCTCTAACTGCTCTCATCACTGCCCCCAAGTGTTCTTTCTACAATATACACAAAATTAGGATGCTCTACCCACCTCCCTTTTCCCCCCGACACTAAGTCCTTCAGGATAAATTCTATCTACAGGGTATCCAAGGGCCTCCCTAATTCCCCTCCAGTCTCTCCTCCTAATTCTTTATGCCCATTCTCTGCTCAGCCAAAACAAGATCCTTACAACTGTATGGATGCCACAAGTTTTCTCATATATTCATGTCTTGGGACAGGAAATTTCTACCTGTAATCCCCCTGTCCTCCTTCTCCCTACCCTTCTCCAACTCTCATACTCTGCAAGCTCCAAAGCTCCTTCCAATGTTCACTTTTAAGACCAAATTCTAGGTTAGTGCCCCCCAGCAACCTGCACTGACCTCTCAAAGCAACTTTCAAACTATATTTAAAGTAACCACTGACTTCATGCTTTCCCAGTAAAACATATGCTCCTGAAGATGAGACCCTCTGACCCAGTGCTTAGTATAGATACATGTTTGTAAATGAATAAATGTAAGTAGGAAGGGATGACAGTAAACACTCAACCTTTGGGGGTGAATCTGACTCAGAGAAATAGCAGAGAATTATTTCAAGCCAAGTCAAGTAAATATTGTGAATGACGAGGCTGGGTAACACTGCTTAGGAGCCAAAACCAGTTCAACAAAGATACATTAAAACAACGACCATGGTCGAGCAGAAGAATTCAATCCCTATAGGTGCAAAATGTCCCTTCGTCAGTTGCTCAACAGCCCTTAGTAAACACCTGTAAGAGGAAATGTCATCAGGAGTGTTTATTACATAATACTTTAGTGACCTCTTATATTGTAGGGTCAAAAAGAGGATATTCACAGGAAGAAAAATGCAGGTATTTCTTATCTGAGAAACACATTCTAGAAGCTTCAACAAACCTCAGTGGTTTTTCTTGGACTCTCATATATGATTTACTTTCTCACACTTGGGGAAGTCCAGCCTCATTCTCCCACCCACTTCAAGACACAATCCAATGAATGACATAAGATTAAGCATCACAGCTTGATGAAAGGTACTGGTTTAAGAAAAATAACTTCTACAGACATCTCGCCAAGTTGTTAACATATCTCTAAATACCTATAAGTTAATAGATGATGCCAGGCTGGGCTGTTCCACTCCAGAGTGCAGTCCCTTACAAATGCTAAGGCAAAGAGGCGTCACTGTCACAACCTCAGAAAACGTGGCACTTGGTGATATGACAAGTAAAATGGTGTTTATCATCCCTATCCACAGCTTAATGGGCATGAGCCACATCTGTAAAGAAAGGGTGATTCAGCCCATTCAGTATGCAGAACATCATCTTTCAACACAAGATGGTGTTTCATGATATTTTTTTATATCTGAAGGTTCCATCCAAGAGGGAAAATGCAGGAGCAGAACACTTCTGCTGGAGTGACAGCCTCAGCAAAATTAGGTATTAGTGGGCAGCGGGAGCTAACAGAATATGCAAACATCCTATGCTCCTTTCACAATTCTGTACCCCATTGAAGAACCGCAATCTCATACTTAACTCTTGCTTTCCCTTTTCTCTACTTCCTTGTAAATGCTTTTACAAAGTTTTTTGAGAGTGCAATTTCAAGTGTGTTCAGATTAGAAATTCCCAAAACAAAGTTCTCTGTAAAAACCCGAGTCCTGGCAAGCCCACATCCCTGGCTTGGTAAGCATTCTCTGTTGAGCTGAAGATGAATTATTTGTCCGTTAATGAGACAAATGATGTAAAGTTGTCATTTGGTGAAACTTAAGTCCCAAACTCTGTCCCTCCCCACTGATATTTTTTCTTTTTTTAAGATTTTATTTATTTATTTATTTATTTATTTTTAGAGAACAGGGAGGGGAGGGAAAAAGAGAGGGAGAGAAACATCACTGTGTAGTTGTCTCTCACACGCCCCCTACTGGGGACCTGGCCCACAACTCAGGCATGTGCCCGGACCGAGAATTGAACCGGCGACCCTTCAGTTCGCAGGTCGGCACTCAATCCACTGAGCTACACCAGCCAGAGATCACTGACGTTTTTTTCTAAGAGGCCATCTTATTAACCTTTAAGCGATTCTCTTTTATACAACTATTGAGTTTTAAAACACTCTCTGAGATATTATCTAAAAGTCCTGCATTAAAAAAAAAATCATTACAAATGGCCATGTTATAAGTGACTTTACCAGCTAAGAGATTCCCAAGTTCAGGTGAAAGACACTAAAGGAATTACCCTAAGATGTTGGTTAGTTCCCTGTTGAATCTTTTGATCTTGGTCAATATAAAAAAGACCCTCACAACTTGATGTTATCTTCTCTTTACTGCATGTAAATAGAACATATACTTTTTAAAAAAACCTAAAGAACTCTCTAAGCTGTGTCAGTTCCATCCCCACACTGTCCCTGGTTATCCTTGATATACTTATACCAGTTGTACGTGGGTCCTCCCACTCAGTGCAGATACTTGCTACTGTTTCCACCAGGGGGCATTTGTCTCATTGAAAATAAATATTTTTCAACTGTGGCTAATTCAGGGAACAACAAAGAAAAGTATTAGTTATACTGAAATGGTTAAAATACATATTTTGTTTATTAATCTGGAAATTCACACTTTCAACGGGAAGCAAAAAGTTAAGTCTTTTAGTGGGTAGTTCTTGGATTAGATGCTTTGTATACATGAAAGGATATTACATGAGTATAGAAAAATTATTCCTATGTTTTAAAAGGTAAGACATACTAGAGAATGTTATACTCTTCAGAAGTGTCAGCAAAACATACATGTAAACATCACCCACTATAATCAGAGACTAATTTTAAGGGTTATAATTAATTTTAAATTAATTTGGGGCACTGTAACTGATGGTTTCTTAAGATTCTTCTCCATCCTAAAAGTACAAACAGGCTCTCACAAAGACAAGGATTATCCCCTTTTAAAATGCCTGCTTCACACAGATCGTATCATCTTTCTTCTCACTGATTACTCTGCACACAGAAAGTATGGAAACTGGAAGAGAGAAACAAGGCTGGCCTTCTTTGGAAAATTATAAAGACAGGAAGAAAAGGCAATGACTATACCACACATTTATCATTTTACACTGTGAATCCTATAGTTTTTTATAAAAAAAATAATATCCATGTGAAGCTGTAACAAACACTGTCAGAAAGCAGTCAGACACAGGATTCCTGAGGGAATCTGAATCAGAACCATACCTTTTTCTGTTTACCTACCAAGAACGCAGCACACAAAGTTTTTCATATCCCTGAGATTACCACTGACTCATCCAAGCTAGAAAATGTCTCACCTTTTTCTTTGCAAAATAAGATAGAAGAAAAAGTCAAGTATGATAGTTCACATTTCTATCTATAGCCATCTAATACACTAGCTCTTAACTAGGAATCAATAGATCAATGAAGACTATTGATCACTGAGGTACAGCACCACCACCACCGACAAGCTGATGGCGGCTTGGAACATATCTCTTTCTCCTTCCACACAGTGCCCATCATTACACATGAAAGGGAAGTATCCACAGTGGGAATCACAGGCTCTTAAGGTAAAGTTGTACAGGAGTTGGGCCTCGGTATTGCCTTGAGCTAGAACTTCTTTCTTTTCTCACCTCACTCGTGCTTCTGCACCTGCTTATCAGAAGCCAAACCGGAAACCTGTTATGAAATATGTGGGAACTGAATGATGCATTATGTTATTAGATATTTTCCCTGTTTGTCTTTAAAAGGCAGGGCTTAGCAAACTTCTTCTGTAAAGGGCCAGAGAGTAAATATTTTAGGGTTTTTGAGCCTTACGGTCTTGGTTACAGACAATTCATAAACAAACGGGTGGGGGTGTGTTCTGATAAAACTTTATTTAAAAAAGCAATGGGCCACACTTGGCCTGTGGGCCTTAGTTTGACAACTCCTGTTTTAAGGGAATAGCTCAAGACTTTTTCTTCTCCTGTGGAACTCTGACATGTAGAGCAGCCCAGGGGTTCCCTGACAACAGGTGTGTTAATCATAACAAGATTTTTAAGGAAAAAAAAAACATAGAGTTCCATCTATAGTGACCTGTTTTTTATTCTCAAAAGCCAGCTGTTAGAGGCACTCCTCTGGCCCACTGAAGCCGTGGGTCATTGATGCCTAAGTCAGGAGTGTCTTGGTTTCTTCTTTGTACATCTAGCATTTGCTTTTATCAGCAATGAATAGAAATAGCTCCAGTTTCTCCACAGAGATGACCAGCGTGCCATCAGGATTTCAGGCCCAACACACTGAGGAAAAGTTCTTTAAACTTGCACACTCTTTTTCTCTGTAACTGAATGCCTGGCCTTCTTGTTCCTGAACATCTGAGGAGCAAGTAGAGTCACTGGCATCTAGTCAAGATTTTATATGTTTTTAATTTTTTATTTATTGATTTTAGAGAGGGAGAGGGAGAAACACTGATTTGTTCTTCCACTTACTTATGCATTCACTGGTTGATTCTTGTATGTGCCCTGACCAGGGGTCTAACCCGCAACCTTGGTGTATGGGGGTGATGCTCTAACTGAATGAGCTACCTCACCAGGGTTAGTTGAGGCTTTAAACCCACCCACTGCTGCTATGCTATTTCCGTGATAGGGGCCTGGCCTAACACACCTTTCTCAAGGAATCCTCCCCTTCTTACGGAGCAAGAAAACTCTTAGAGCTAATTTGTTTTACAGTGTCTGAACAAACATTTGGGACAAATGCAAAGTCCTCGTTTTACAAATTCACGTCTGTTTTTTCCTTAACCATAAAAGGGAAGATGGGAGTGAGGCGGTGGCTGGAAATGATCTCTCAAACATGACAGATAAGTTAGTTGTCTTTTCACTTTGGTCTTAGTCTACACAGAAATCTACGTCTTCCACCTCCTTGCTTGTTAAAGCATTTGCTTTACATGACAGAGCCAGCCCCCTTGGAAATGGGTGCACTTTGATAACAGAAAAAGAGTCAAGTTGCACTGGAGCTTCTGAATCAATGTTATCAGGCTTCCAATGGAGTTAATGTAGACCCTTCAGAATATGTATCTATGCTGTGTGGACATTTTTATTATTATTACTTGTTAACAGTTTTATTCTTGTCCATGTGCCCAGAGACCTTGGAAAGATGAGCATTTTATAAACCTGATAAATAAATAATTAAAGCCTCTCTATCAATATCTCCCAAGGGAGAAGGGAGGAAGCTCTCAAATCTGCATTGAAGTCCAGGTTGCCCCCTCTAGTAAATGCTGGGGAAAGAAGAGGCAGAGGCCAGGAAGAGCTCATCTTACCCAGGTGGGCTGCGGGCGGCAAGCTGGGTCCTTGCACGTAGCCCTCAATGGAGAGTGAATTCTCCACTATGTCAGGCTCCACGTGATGGACACAGACAGGCCAGAAGATGGAAGCAATCTGGGGGCCTGTGAAGCAAAGTCCACCAGCGTGAGCGACAGTGACTTGCTCCGCATGAGCTTCACTGGAACTGCGGGGTCTGGGCTCACACTGAAATTCTCTGGGAAAATGTTTCTGTCAACACAGCGATAAACCACTCCAGAGAGAGACTCTGCAGAACTCTGCAGCCAAACTGAGCCCAAGGGGAATTCCACAGCAAGTCTCCTGAAGAGGTAGAAAGCCTCATTAGCGCAAAGAGGATTTACTGTGCTCCCGGTCCAACCAAGAATGCGGGTGCCTTGTTCCCAAATTTGTGATTCATTATGATTCTACAGATCACCCAATTATCAGGAATCATCACTGGTTGGTGCCTGAATAGCCTCCCGCTCTTCTAAAAATACCACTGACAATCAGACTGCACCTACAGGCCTCTCCATAGAGCAGAAAAGTGCTGAGCTAGCGAGTGGTTTATTTAAAGGAAGCAAACAACCAGGCTGTTATAGCCCCAATGTAAAGGGAGACTTTTTAAAAAATGAAATCATACCTTCAAATGAAATTCGAAAATCATTTAGGCTATCATTCTCTCTTAAAGTAAGTCTATCTATAAAATCTCCAGGGGCAAGCAGACATAAGTTATTGTAAAAGACTTTGAAAAATAAACAAGCAAACCTTTTGCATGATCCAACTACCTTCATGTTCAAAAAATTGCTCATTGGAACTGTTTTGCAATGGACTGCTAGGGCCTGCTCAGACTGGTTTGTTAGGTCTTCAGGAATTTTGGGAGCGGGGTGACTTCACATCGGTAGCTTGAAATCAATCATGGTAGGGATAGTTACATCACGGAAATCAGCAGACGGCCCAACCCTGCTCCACCCATGCGAGCTGATTATTAAATATTTATTAATGTGCCATTGTCACAGGCTTTGTAAAACTGCCCCAGTTTTCTCTCCTCCAAACACTTACATTCTTTGAGAGTGGAGATAAGCTTTAAGAGACAAAGCAGAAACCTCATTTCCGGAAGCTATAGCCTCTACTGAGAGCAAAGGAAATCAACTGCTTTGCCAGACAACCCCTTTACAGCAAAACTGTTGTATTAGAAAGTTTCCATTGCCCCAGTTTACCTCTGCCCTTCTTCCTCTTTGCCGATCTTTCGAACATTATTTAGTTCCTTCAGAGCTCTCAAAATTATGTCATCTCCCTCAAACTTCAGTCCTTGGATACTACACGCTGCCACTAGTGACCGCACTATGATCCACAGTCCTGCTTGCCTTCTTCATATAACTTCTGCCTTCAAGTAAGGAGCTAAGCTGAGTGCCCAGGCTGGAAATTATTTACCTCCTAGCCTCTTTCAGATAGAAATAACCCTTATTACAACCTAGGGACTAGAAAATGTATTCTTCATGACTTCTAAAAAATATTTACTGGCTCTAAAACCTAATAATTAAGATGCTCCAACACCACTGTTGGGAGACGATTCTCCATGGGTCCCTTGCATTTTGCATATCTTATGAAGAGAGGTGCTTTTGTTCTGGATTATTATTTTAAGGAAGTTTGTTAACCAAGAGCCTTAGAAGCTACAGATAACATGTCCAAAGCAAAAGGAAAGTGTGTTTACCACCTATTAAAAGAGTCAGGATTCCTTTTCTATAACATAGAGTATGTGCCGGCATCCTTCTGGGCCCATTGGCATCACCCCCATGAGACGTGGGGTAGAAATAACTAATTCTCATACGTTGCTAATGCTGCTTCCGATGGAATGAGTAACTGAGTCCTTTGTCTCTGACTCAGGAGTCTCATGTGCTCTCATGTCTCATGCCACCATCTATGAAATTGTGGCAGGCTAACTTGTTAGCCTGTAAGTAGAATAAAATCCCAGACGCTTCACAGTTCTTGATACCTGCTATCCATAAAGCTTTTAGAAAGTAATCTGTATCTATCGCTGTACCTCCGTCTCTGTTTCTATCTGTGTCTGTCCACCTACCTATCTACTGAATAAGAACTAACTGTGTCCCATGGAGATTCTTTACAGCTCTCTTGGGCAATGATGTAGCAGACAACCCACAATGATGTTCCTAGAATGAAAACCACAGCGCTGTTTCACTCTGTTAAAGGGATACACGTGAAGCTAGCCAAAACAGGCACGAACAAAATGGTCTTCTGCGCACTCTAGGACAGGGCTTCTCAAACCTTAAGGAACATATAAATCACCTGAGAATCTCATTAAAATGCAGACTGGGATTCAGTAGATCTGGGATGAGGACCAAGGTTCTGCATTTTTAACGAGTTCCCAAGCACTGATGATGTTGCTGGTCCAAGGGCCACACTCTGATAGCAAGGCTCTAACAGCAACCGAATATGAACTTTATGCATGTTAACACTCTGATATTTGCACAAACTCCAACATTTTTAATAAAAGTATCTACAACAACGCAGGAAGTCCATCTAAATCAGGGAACGCCTGTATTGGCCTAGCAGGGAATACTGAAACAATTCCTGAGCACCTGATCCGAGTGCTCATACACTTACGTGAGGAAAATGTCAATACTTGTTATGAATTATCCTTTAGTCTACATTATAAACACATTCTGTTCAAAGAGACAGGAGCCAAGGAAACACATGAGAGAAGGCCTTCCTGGGGTTATGCGAAGAGTCTGTGGACTGTTGCGAGCATTAAATAAAGAGGGCAAATGACAATCCCCACAGTTAATGTCGCTGATAATTGTCTCTCTGGCCAGGCTAACGCTGATGGGCTCAGCCTAACAGGGAAAGAGAAAATAATACATGGACATAAGATTGACTAGGAAAAATTAAACGTGCTGTCACAGAAAACACAGCAGGCTGAGAGGGGGGCCTGCATGGTGGTCCCCACGTTGTCCTTCCCTTGCTACAGGAACTGGGAGAAGCAGAGGCACTCCAGGCTGAAAGTGATGGGTGGATCGGGTACTCCAAGGTCCTGACCCCTTGCCTGACTAAAAACTATGCTCAGAGGGGAGGCCCGGCCCTCTTCTCCGACTTCGCACATGTTTCCGACCTTGACCGATGCGTCGTCCTGTCCATTGACATCTGAATATTCACTTCCAAGCACTACCCACCAGGCTGTGTTTGTCTGTGGTCAGTCCCAAGGGATGACATTTGCCAAATGAATGAGGGAAAGAAAGGAAGTACTGAGACGGAAAAGGTCACAGAGGATAAACAAAGGCAGGAATGAGGCCAGGCCTCTATAAGTAGAGGAGGGGCGTGGCTCTCCTGAGTCAGCTCCAGCTGTACCTCTTAGAGAAACATGGACTCAGGCAAGAGAGCTCATCGCCCTGGGTCTCAGTCAGAGCCCCCACTTCCAAAATAAAGATAAAGATGCCAATCTCACCACGCCGTGTTAAGGAACTAAGGGAGATCATATATGTGAAGCACGCAGCACGGAACCGAGCACAGAGTGGGAACTCAGTGAGACAGTAATAACAGAGCTAAGTGTTCTTTTTGGAACTGAGGGCAAAAAATAGATACTATTATTCTCAAAGCAAATTCTCTGATTTCCACATTAGAAAATGGATATCATAATCCTTCTGAGGAAACCCCAGGGAAAGGACGACACACAGGGCCGAGAATTTTGTCCCCCACAGCTGATTTCAGACATGACCCATGACTGGTGGCAGATGTAGTTTTCAAGCTGCCATTCTATGAGAGAGAAAGAGAGATAAATAGAGAGAGGTTGATAAATAGAGAGAGAGAAAAAGAGAGAGAGAGAGAAAGGGAAACAGACACTGTCTGCTGGATTCCAAGAAGATTAAAAACAATGAAAAAAACATTTCAGGTTTGCTGCATAAGGACTTCTACCCTGTCCTCCTCACAAGAGTCAGGTAGAGAGATCATGTCTCTAAGACAGGACTTCCCTCACCCACTACTATATTCTCCCCGACTGTTAGACAGCCACTAATTGGTTGCCTGTCTCCCTCACTGAAGTGGAAGCTCCACAAGGTAGGGCCTCGCTCTGTCCTCGGGATCTATTACAGGCTGGCCCGGAGCAGGCTCTCAGTAAATATTTGCTGAAGGAATGAATGAATCCAACATTAGTTATTTAATAAGCATGACCACTCAAGGATTTATAGTCCATTAAAGCAACATGAAGACCATGAGACCAGAATTTTAAAAAAATTAGTAATGTTATCATAACTCAAACGAACAGCTTTATTAATCACTTCCAACGTTAATAGCAAATCAAGGAAGAAAGTAAAAAGGGATTGGCAGGAGCCAAGAAATCAACCTAAACATGATCACGCTTCACATTTAGATGTTCTAGCCCTGCCTCTCAATGGCTGCTTTGTCAATTTCTAAAGTCAGTGGCTCCACTGTGTCTCTTCAGGACCAATTCCAAACTCCACAGCATGGCAGGAGGCCCTCTGGATCCTGGCCCTTGTCCATCCCACCATCATCTCCTGGCACTGTCCTCTTGTATCTCCACTCCAGTGGCACCCAAACAATGCCAACGTGAATAAGCCTCCCTGCTTTGACAGGTGCCTCCTTCTCCATTTCATCCATGTGGTGAACTTCTCTCACCCTTCCGGACCCCATTTGAAGGCTGACTCCCCTGTGAAGAACTCCCTGATTTTTCTGGACAGAATGAATCAGTCTCCTCCTAGGCATGGCTATTTAGATTATCTACCGCCATATTATTCACCTAGATGTCAGTCCTCCTCTAGACTACAGACTCCTTGAAGGCAAGCAGTGATGTACATATATTTATTTTCTGCACCTGGCACATGGTACACACCCAGTAGTATGTCTAGCAGAAGATCAAATAAATGGATGCATGACCACTGTTACACTTTCTGTTCCCCTATCGCTGTCCCTCCCAGCTAATAAGTGGCCTTACTAACAAAGACAGGAGGCCACTGAGAAGGTTCTAAGGTAAATTCTATGGAACACATAATTTCTGCTGAGCATTATCTTATTTACCCTTAGGTCAAGCCTGAGTCTATGCTCCTCCCATTAACCTATTTTTGCCTCAAATGCAAATTCCATTTTATTTTTCATCAGTTCAGAAGGGTGTTCTCTTCTCATTTGTCCTCTGTCATAATTCTCATCTCTTAAACTATGTCCCCAAGTGCTTCTCAGGTGGCATCTGACTACCAGATTCCTCTTAGCCTACTGGGAATAACCCACATTCCTCTCTTGTCAAGATCCTCTTGCTCCAAAAGCCTGACTAAATGCTTCCACCGTCTTCTAGTTCTTCAGTATTCTGCCCAAGTCACCTGAATGGCTTTGAAGTAATTTATAAGACTGAACCATGAGGCCCTGACCAGGTAGCTCAGTTGATTAGAGGGTCGTCCCAATATACCAAGGTTGCAGGTTCAATCCCTAGTCAGGGCACATACAAAAATCAACCAATGAGTGCATAAATAAGTGGAATAACAAATTGATGTTTCTCTCTCACTCTCTCTCCCTTACTCTCTTTTTCTAAAATCAATCAATACAATTTTTTTTAAAATAAGCCATGAATAGTAAAAACACGTGGAGCTTTCTTCTGTCCTTATAGTTCAGTTTAGTCAAAAAAGACATTTACTGAAGTTTAATTCTGCCTTGTGCACTACCAAACACTGGAGACGCAGAGATAATAGAACAGAATTGTTGACTTTGAGGAGCTTTTGGGTTAATGGGAGGATTAATAGGTATAAGGGTGGGGGAGAATATAGGTAAGCATATTCTTTCAATATGATGGGCTAAGCATTTTTCTGGATACTCACAACAATATAAGTCTATAAAAAGGGACTTTGTCCATCGTAAGGGTTAGAAGTATTTCTGGAGGAGGTAACGCCTGAGCTTTGTCCTTGACAGACAGGTAAGAAACAACCAGGCAAAGGGACAGATGAACGGCACTCCAGAGAGAGAGAACAGGTACTGTCTGTAACAAATGCTGATGTCACATTACAGATATTTTAAAGGCCTCTGGTATGGCTTTCGTGTATCCTTGTTGAAATGTGCACATGTGGAGGGCTTGTGTGAGCAATGAATAATTCAAACAGAACCCCAAACAGATCCTAGAGGGAAACCCATTTAGATGGCCAGGCCATTACTGCCATTATCCAACCCCACCCCCGCACACATGCCTTTTTTTTTCTGTAAGGATTTCTCCTTGGAATAGACTGATAACTCCTGTGAGGTGAGTTAGGGCTTTCAGGGGGCTGTGGTCCATTTAGGGGCCTGAGAAACTCATTTTCTAAACAGCATCCTGGTACAATACAGTCCCAGGACTGAGCATGACCACCCCACAGGGAAAGCCAAGAAACTTCCATCCTCCCGAAGCACACTCTCAACGCCCTAGCTTGTTTCCACTTTCTCCATGATTTTGTTTTTCTACGAACTACCCAGGTTGTCATAAACTGAACAAAGATTGCTCTCCACACAACAAATTGATATGACTTGACTCAAATGTTTATTAGAAATTATTTTCAATCGCTCTCATTCTGGGAAATTAAGTTTGGTGTTGGGTAATGTATTTTGTTATTTCTTAATAAAGAGACAGTCTCCTCCAATTTTAGAAGGTTATGAACTTTGATGTTGGAATGCATCTTTGATAGCATCTAGAAATAGATATTTTAATACACCAATAAGGAAAGAGAGTCAGCAGGGCAGCAGTTGTAAAAGCTAAAACATTAAAACCAGAATGATCTGGAAATAAACTGTGGTTCTGCCAATTACTAGCTCTGTGACTTGGACACATTAATAAATGTCTCTGGACTTCAATGAACTCATTCTTACAATGCAGGATTTTTGTGAAAATAGGAGAAAATGTGTTAAGGATGGGGCACACAGTGCCACCTCCCTCAGTAAGTGGTGACTACAATCTATAGCTCACTTAATTTTTAAATTAAATTTTAAGATCACCCACTTGCACATATGTAGCCCAAATTAGCAAACAAGAAATAAAAATAGTTTTAAACATACTGATAAAAAGTATTAAGTAAAATATTTAATTTCTTAGAGCTCCTATAGAAGGAAAAAAAAAAAAACTGTCTTAGGTCAGTTGCTCAGAAGCCGACCCAGACAGCAGTGTTCACCGCAAGAGGCTTATTAAGGAAAGGCTTCCAGGAGAGAGGAAAGCAGGAAGGGGAAATAGAAGAAGCCAAGCGAAGCTTCAATGTCAGGTGAAGCCTCTCCCTGGGTCTGATTCTAGAGGAAGCTCTGGAGTGTAAATTATACCACAGATGCTACAGGGAACTGGTCAATTATCCCACCAAGTTGGTCCAGTCTGAAGGCAAGGGAATGAGCTTTCTTGCTTCTAAACCAGTCAGTCAGCAGCCAAGGATGGGCTGAGAGAAGAGTGTGGAGGGTACATCACCCCCAGACACCTCAGCTGTGCGTGTGCATGTGTGCTGGGTTGGGGTGGAGCTCCACTAGTTCATGACCAGCCCTTGGAAGAAAGTTCCAGGTGCCAGCCCTTAGGAGCAAATGTACACAGAAGCCAGGATAAGCACACAAAACCAGAAAAGGAAGTTTGAGGGAAGCCAGGTGGAGCACAGACAAAACATTTGCAACATTAATCAAGAGAACTTCATGGAAACCTATCTGTCAGCTCACCCCTCTGATCAGTGGAGTTGGCCCATCGCTAAACGATGTACATTTAACTGTAAATTCTTATTTTTTGTAATTGATAAATACTAAGCTTGAAGTAAATATTTCCTAGGAGTATGAAATTTAATTTTGAAGGTTTGCCCTCAGGCATCAAAAAATGAGCACTTCAACCAATTATGGTTGTGGTTTTCTGCTACAGAAAGTTGTGCCAGTCACTAATAGAGGGCACAGACACTGCTCAGATGGAAGTGATTGGGAAAGGGTGGTGGCCAACCCCTCAAATACCAAGAGGAAAGTTGGCATCAACAACTCCTGGCTCTTTCACATATGCACCTTCCTTTAACCATCCGCACCGCTCTGAGATTCTGGGACTTATTTCAATTCAGTTGTACAACCTATGCGGATCTATTGTATGGATATTCAAGACTCTGATTTAATCAAATAAATTCTGTAATTTCAAAATAGAATTTCTCGTATCTCTCTGTCCTTATAAGCACAAGAGGCAGGCTGACTTTAAGATTTCTGATAAGAGGGGCTTGAGGGAGACAGCCAGTTGGGTAGGCAGACTGGGTCACAAGGTCACCTGAGGACTAAGCAATATATTATTTAAAATGACTACAGAAATATGAAATAACGAAATAATTAATTTGGTAGGGTCATGAATGGTTTCATACACCTCTTTTTTTTAAACTTCCAATACTGTTTATAATTTGGCAGTTTTTAACTTTGGCAATTATGTTGGTGTACCTGGAAGATTAGAACTAGAACAGAAGAGTATATCTGACAAATGCTATATAATCAGATATATGAAAACAAAATTGATGAAGAATTTCCAAGGGGCTCGGTAGACATAACATGATGATTAATAGACATCTTGAGTTTTTGCACCTAAATGTAAGTTCCAATTTTAAATAAATAAGTATTGATGACTACCACTAAGGAAAAGGGGCTGTTTACTATATAAGGGATGCTCAGAACACCGTAGGAGCTTAGGAGATGCATGAAAAATACTTGTGGGTTTAGGAAGGGGTTGGGGGAAAGGCGAGGACTTACCCTAAGAATGACTGTCTTCCTCAAACAAAATTGCCAACCACTACTACGGTTACAAAATACCTGCGATGAACTAACATTTCAAGATAAAACATTTGCTAAAATCAGACTTGGCATCTCTTACTTTTGGCATTTTTTAGAATTCAGTGTCTGATTACAATTCTCTGCCTTCCTATGCATCGTTGCATGCTGAAAACTTTTGGAACTGATAAGAATCTGACAGGTAGCCTAAAATGCTGAATAGAGGGAAAACTGGGATGCCAAACCAAAATTAATACTGCCCAAGAACCCAGGCCAAGAATAGGGATTATCCAAAACTATGGGCATTGTTTTCCATTTTTAGATTTTCATTGTGCAGGTCTGTGCATGATGGAGCTACCTTTTCAAATATGTTTTGTTGCCAGTAATATCATAGTTAGTTCCTTTGAATTTGCTAACCCATAAGCATATTAGATGATGGGTAAGAAAATAGACTAGAATAAATGCGTATTACTGGGCACTTTGCAAAGAGGAAGATCTACAAGGCAACAGCGAAGACTTGGAAAGAAGCCAGTTCCCAGGTCTAATGGGAAGGGTGCAGAGGGTTCAGCTCCACCCTGGCCAGGGCCAGAGGAGGGGGACATGTAGCTGGGGAGAAGGAAGGAGGAAGAGGACAGAAGCTCCCCAAAGGTGGCAGTCAATCAAATCGGACCCCAAACAGAGAGAGAATAAGAAGGTGGAGTGAATCATAAAGACACAAAAATGCATTTCAGAAGATGTGAATGTCTGCTCACAGAATTAAATTCTCCCCGCTCCCACACCACGGTGATTCAGGAAAGACAACCAATCCAGACCACAAGATGGCAAAGTGCTATTAGCAATTTGTCAGGAGGATAATAAGCAGGAAAATCAAGCGCTTGCTTCCTGTCTGGAAATGCGCAACTTCAAAAACTTCCGGCCTTTCTTTGAGTCCCAGCCTTGTCTTTCAAGCCCAAGGAAACACCACGCAGAGAACATGGGTTCTGCTTAATGTTTAAATCATCCGTATGAGGAAAAATAGAAATCCCACAATGTCTTGGCTCACTCTGAAAATGTATCATTTGAGTTTTCAAATAGTGGCACTTTTCTCTCAAAAGCAACTGAGATCTCAAAAACAGAGAATATGACTCAAATTATATCAGCCATGAAATTAACTGTAGTCTAATGACCTAGTCTTGGGAATGAACTGGGCTGCATAAAAGAAATCACAGTGAAGAAGAGAAGAATTATAAGAAAAACTAGAGACAGAAAACCTGGGTTCTACACCCTCTGATCTCAAGTGGCATGGCCACGTCACCACTGACAACCACAGCATGCTATGTGTATAATGCTGGGGAAGTGTAGGCATCCAAAAAAGCCTGACAAACCATCGCTGTGGGCTAGTGTTGCATGTGCACGCATGTGTGTGTGCGTGTTGAACACCAGGAAAAGCGGGGTCCCCACTGCAGAAGCGAAGGTGATCATGAACCTGAAGTGAAATATTCTCTATACCCCTAAATCATGAAGTTCTCTCCTCTACTCCCCCAAAGATCTCTTTTCCCCCAGCCATCTTTTGTTATCAGAAACTGATTCTGTACATTAATACATCAGGGTTGCCCACATTTAAGTTCTATATACACACCTTCTCAGTTTATGCCTTGTCCTAGGTTCTCTCACACAGAAAAGCCTTACGAAGGCCTGTAAGTTGCTCCAGGAGATGCATTTCTGTCCCTTTCTGATCTTTCCTATGGTCCTCCCCACGCCTAGCCTCCGCTCTGCTCCAGCCACGCTGGCCTCTGCTAACCCTTCTACGCGCAGCACTTCGCCAGCTTTCGTGCCCTTACCTTTGCTGTTCCCTCAGACATAAGCATGCTCACTTCCTTGGTGCCGTCATGACTGGTTCGAATGTCATCTTACCAGGCAGGCTTTCCTTAATATTTAAAAATAACAGAACTCTCACTATTCTCCTCTTACCTTGATTCATTTCATTTACAGCATTTGGCGTTACCTGTAGTTTACACCTATATTTCTTTCTCTGTTTTTGTCTCTCCCTTCCCTGCAGTTTCAGTTCCGTGAGGCAGAAACTGTTTAAATATTATTAAATTTCCAGTGCCGTAGGATAGTCCTATTCAAGTAATCTTTTTAAAATTTAAATTAAAATTACTTAATACTTTCCTTTATTTCATTTTTTAACTTAAGCTTTATCCTAATTAATAATATTAGAAAACCAAAAGTATGATGTTCTAAGTATATTTTTTTTCTAATACCTAGTAAAATAATTATAGAACCATCAGAATTAAAGATGTCCCAGATTTGAGGAACACAGGATTCATCCAATGGCAATATATAACAGTGGCAATACACATTAGTGACATCCAATGGCAATACATAATAGTGCTAAACCAGTGACTTGGGTGTCGATATAAATTTTATTTATTCTTATATTGCTTCTTAGTCTCACAGTATAAAACATTAAGTCTAGAGTCAGGAGGCCTGGCTTCTAGCCGTGGATCTGCCACAAACCAGCTATGTAACCTTAGGCAAGTCCCTTAAGCTTTGTGGGTCCCATTGTCCTCATCTCTGTAATAAAGACTCTGGGTTATTCTTAAGCTCACTGTCAATTCTTGCTGTCTTTGATTCTACCAATAATCACAAAGATGCAGGACAGCTTATTATACCTACTTAATGCTTAATCATTGTGATAAGGAAAAATAGAAGAATTCTCACAATATCTTTGTTCAATGATTTTGGGACACACAAAATAAATAATAATTTATAAAATAAAATATTTCTAATATAGTAACACTGTCTATAAATCTTTTCTGTAACCCCATGACCTTTTCCAATATAGAGAGCTGGATACCAAATATCCATTACCTCAGGAAAGGGTTACCCAGAGAGAACTGAAATTTAAAAGTTCAAATTCTTGATGGAGGCCAGGATGCTCGTTTTTGTTTTGTTTTGTTTTGTTTTAAGAGAAGCTCGTATGCAGAAGGAATGATTACATTAGAAAAACACATTCTGCAGCCCTTAGAAATTAAATACTTGTTTCAGGAAATGATCAGAACTAGAAACTAAGCCCAACAGGTTCAAGTTTTAGAGGGATGAGGGTATTCGGTAGAGGACAGCTATCACCTTGCAAATTAGGAAACTTACACTTACGAAGAAAAGGTCCAGTGGTCACCGTCTTTACAAAGTGTCCAAATTACCATAATAGTGTAATAACCTCACATTATGTGCTCCTAAATGTGATAGAATGTGAAGTCCACAGCATGTCTGTGATGCTTTTCCTCCCAAAAATGTTTCACCTGATTTTAACCAAGCCTTTAGGAATAAGTGGCTGGTTCACGGGAAATGCAGAGGATAGAAAACAAAGTAAAGAAACTCACAAGAAAACAGAGAGAGGCAGGATGAAGGACATTCTAAGGGACAGCTGGCTTGTCTCTTCAAAATTCAATACAGGAGGGGAAAAAAAATAGAGGCCATGTTTTTTACTGAAAGAGACCAAAGAAACACAATGACCAAATGCCATGCATGAACTTTGATTTGATCTTGGTTTGAAAGATAAATAGCTAAAATATATAGAATTATTTATTTTTGAATAACTGGGGAAATTTGAAGATGTACCAGCTAATATCTGTTATTACAAAGTGGTTTTCACATTGGAGGGCACAGTGATAGGAGTATGGAGCTTGTTCATTTAGGAGATATCATATCCTTAGTTTTAAAAGAAACATGCTGGAGAATTTAGGAATGAAGTGACAGGATGTGGACAACTTATTGTGAAACAGCAAAATGTTAACCAGAAGTTGAATCTGTGTATACAGATGTTCACTGTAATAGTCTTTAAACTTTTCTTCAGGTTGAAAATTTCAAAAAATACAATAAAAATAATGTTTAAAAAAACCCCTATAAATCTAAAAACAAAGTTGGAGAAAAGTCAAGACCCATATGGATGACAAAAAATTACTTGGAAGAAGATTAAAGTCAGGCAAAACCAGTTTTCATATTCTCTCTGCCTCCATGGGATAGAAAGAGAGTCACTGGGAAGACAAATAAATCAGATGCAGGCAGGGGGAGCCTTGCAGCCTGTCCCCCAGTCAAGTATGGGGACGGTGGGGCCACAGACCCTTTGGTCAGTGCTGGAGGCTGAAAAACAGAACTCGGACTCTGGGAGGGCCTGAAAGGTGGCCAAGAAGCCAGAGCAATCCCAAGCCTGAGAGCGATAAAGTAAGAAGACCACAGTGTGGGTCCCCAAATATTTCCTGTGTCCCCAAAGTTTCAAGGATGCCCTTTCAGAGAGGTATATAAACATGGCGAACCCTGGTTAGAAATATAAGATGTACGCCTGTGACTCACCCCGACTTGTGGCTGGGGACCAGGGGGAAAATGGGCAACTCAACAGCCGCCAACATGGGGAAATGGCCACCGAGGTCACAGTTACACCCCCTCCCGCACTGTAGCCTCTGATCGTCCCTGAGGCACACGCTCCACCGCCACCTGGAAACTGAAATGCAACCTGAGCAAATGGAGTGAGTGAACGATCCTGATTTGAAGAAACAAACATAAAATTTGCTGTGATTGCCCCTAATTATCTGAGATTATCCAGACTGGTAGGAGATTCAATTCCTGCTACTTAGTGCAAAAATCACTAAAAATTGATATTTTATTGAACTATAGAAAAATAAAGTCGCATATCTTACACTCTGTGCCTGAGATTTGTGCCCGCTCCAGTCTCCGCCCCATCCTAGGTATTTTATCTATTTCTCTACCCACTGCCACAGCACGGCAGGAGAACCACGTGAGAAATCAATCATTATGAGATATGCAAATAAATATACATCTAAAAATCACTCGCCGTTTTCTACACTCATAAAGGAAAAGCTGCATGTGAAAAACACAGAAATTATTTATTCCGAGCTATGCAACGTATGTGGCATTTCAGTACTGATATATCTAATGTTCCAAGGATTTATCTCAAACAAAATAGCAAAACCATGCTGTGACTCTGACTCAAAAGGGCTGGGAAACAGCCCAGCTGTTTCTCTGCTCCCTGAAACCCACGCCATTCCAGGCAGAGAGGCAGAGGCAGGCCGCCGCTCCGGGCTCACGCCGGGATGTCAAAGGCGCCCCTGCCAGGACTCATACCACATGCAAATTAATAGTGAACAGAGTCACCGAAGATGTCAACTAAACAAGAAATAGCTTCTGTTTATAACTTAAAGGCAACACTTTCTTGAGATGATTACAAGTTTGAAAATATATCCAGGGCTTTTTAATTTTGCCCATAAAGATACAATATTTCATATGTTAACATCAGGGAAATTGTGGTTCCACAGTGGAGGAAAACAGACTATATCATTACACACCAAAATAATAAAGGATATCACCAGAAGTGCGACACTCTTTTAGTGACTGTGTGATTGTTTTGAATAGTTTTGTATTAGGAAGGTAGATATTAAAGCTGGAAGGGACCCTCAGATGCCTCCTGGTCCTACACTGTTATTTCTAGCCTTTCCATGGTTTTCTTTTACCAATAATCCAGAAAGGCGGAAAAGGTTCAGCTGGGTGGCTGGCTCTCCTGAAGCTTTACCAGGACTACTAAGGTCGACAAGCATGGCTGTAAATGGAAACTCCATTCCATTTCCAGCACTCTCCTCTCCCACACCAACCACTCCCAGTCCCCTTCCCTCCTTCTACTGTCACTAGTCAGGGCTGACATAACTCTACTGCCTTCATGTCAGGATATTAATCTCTTACTAAAGACTTAAAGGGTTAGAACACAGTGTCTCTCTCTCTCTCCCTACCTATCCAACCATCTTTACCTCCTTCATTCTTTCTATTCTGAGACCAAAAAAGTTCCCAGATGATCTCAGAAGAAGCCAATGTGTTTGAAACAAAGATCTTCTGCCACCGTTTGCCTGGCCACACCTGGGAAACCCTCTTTTCATCCCTGATAGGCTATAAATACATAAAAAATTAACGTCTATTTTTAAAAGAAATCATTTTAGCAGTCATAATATTCTCCATGGAGAAGGAAAGCACATTAGAACAGGAGGCTCCATAAACTCCTTTCTAGATTTATGCTAATGGCTATTGGGTAGAGGCTCTCTTCCCCGTTCCACCCCACCTGCCCTTTTCTGCCCCCTCCCTGCAGTAAATGCTCCTCCCAAAAGAACCTAGTAAAACCTACATGCCAAATCTATCACTCAATCAAACACATTCCTCATAAAGTACAAAACAACTTAAACTGATTAAATGTTCAAAGGACAGTTAAATTAAAAATTTAAAATAATTATTGCATAGTGTCTTCAAGGGCTGAAGAGCTTAAAATGAGCATATTTTTCAGCAACTTTATATTCATAATATATGCTCATAAAGTAGAGGCACATTATAATTATAATTTTTCTATAAACTCAGTAATAAACTTTAAGACACTACTACATACTGTATACATTTGGGACATTTTTCTGCAATTCGGGCTCAGTGTAAATTCAAACAGTACTCTCATACTCTTTTTTCCTTAATAATTTATTGCTATAACATAAATCTGAAAGATAACTACCTCTCACGGAATTAGTTCAATAAGCCAGGCACTAAACTAAACCACTGATTTAATTATTTTAATCACCCAAGAGATAGATATCATTGCCTCCTTTAACCAAAGAGGAATCTAAGATTTAGAGAGTTAAAAATTTTTCCCCAAATAATGGTGAGCTGGTGGAAGAACTGGGATTTGAACCCAAGCTTATCTAATTCATAAGTCCCCAATATTACATATCTATTTGCTCCTACGTTAGAAGACTTAAGAGGTAACATCTCATAAACATTAAGGACGTGAAGTGTTCAAACAGGCTATCTTCTGAATCACCACATGACAATTCTGCGGATTTAAAGCTAAGTTTATTCCCACAATCATTCAGTATTCTTGCCCAAAATAAAGTAAGATAAAATCAGAGCATATGTTAGAATTTAAGCCAAGTTATCTGTGTTCTTCATCAATTCTAGAAAGCTTGTCCACCAACATCAGATGCTAAAAATGAGGAGGAAGAAAACCAAAAGAGAGAGAGGAAAGAATGTAAAATTAGGAAGCACAGAGATGTAGAAAGACAGAATGGCAGGGGGCAAAACAAAAGGTAAAAAAGAAAAAAAAAGAAAGAAAGAAAGAAAGGAAAGAAGAAAAACAGCAGGTTTTCCAATTTAGGAAATCCTTTTTAAAGTATCCATGATCTGTGTAAGAAAATCAACATGCGTTCACTACAGGATTTATGGAGGACCAAAGAAGGGGTAACAATTTTTCCTGACTCTTAAATATAAAATCTAATTTCTTAAGGAATCCTTTACCTTTTAGCGAAACTAGAAGTGTAGAAAGTCCCTAAACAATACTGTGAGCACTTTCTACATTATAGTACAAACCTGAGGTCTCCCCTGAATCACACTGGGCCTGTGGGATGCCCCCATGAAACCAGTAATTTTAGAAGTTCAAGGTCAGTACACTTGCAAAGCTAAGGGAAGAAAAGCAGCTTCTTCCATTTCTGTCTTGGGTGATCTGGCCAGTTACTGAAAGTTCTTTACCTCTTTTCAAGATGCTGCAAAGAATAAGCATGTTTTGCCCACAAATAGACATGACTCAAATGTTGCCCTAAAAGAAGTACAGGACTTTGGAAAGTAGATCTTTACGAACCCCTTCACCGAACATATGGGGAGAAGACTTTAATAACATCTCTACGTGACAGGAAAAAAATGCTTGGGTTAATTCTTTTCTTTTGTTAAATTTCTCATTTGTCAAAGTACCAAATAACTCTCTCAAATGATGTCTTTTCTGAAATTTCTGAGGATTTGATTTTTATTTAAAAAGTTTGTTCTCTACTAAGAGAGGGTAGGATATACTTAAACTCACTCTGAAGCGGGAGGGAAGGGCACTTAAAAATGTTTCCTGTGAAAACCTATGCTCTGTGATCCGACTTTGTGAGGTTTACATTCCTGCATTGTTAAGAGAGAACCAATAATGCTCATTACTTACTTTATAGAACAAGTTAATCACTAAGTTCTTCAAGGTTTCTTTTTCTTTTTATTAGTGGCTTTCTAATTCCAGAAAGACAAAATAACACCGTTGGTCTCTCTGAAAGTGTCACACTAAGTCATTCAAATATCTTTACTCCACATAGTTATGAACAAGAAAGAGTACTTCACACCAAGTTTTAAAATTTTTCAAGAAGATTAAATGTCTAAGTTCAACAACACACACATAGCAAAACTGGTGAAAGAAACAAGGTAGGAAAGGCCTTCCTAATAAGCAAGACACAGAAACTAAAACGGAAAAGAGGAACAGAATTGCTTCTACACTAAAGTAAATATTCTTTTTCCAAAGAGAGTATTTAAAAAGTCAAGAATAGAAGAAGATGTGAGCAGCACACATAACTAATAAAAGATTGATTTATATATATAATTTATAAGATGTCTATAAATAAACAAATAAAAATAAATGCTTCTTATTCTTCAAATAATAAAGATGTTTAACCTTATTGTTAGTCAAAATATCATCTTAACTGAATTGGAAAAAATATAAAAGATTGATAATATCTGATATAGATGAATGTATAAGCAAAAGGATACTGTTGGTGGGAGTACAAACTGATGAAGTATTTTTGCAAGGTAATCTATCAATATCGACATCTAAAATATACACGTTTTTCTCAGCGATCCATTTCCAAGTATCTATCTTAACTTTGAGATCTTATTTGAAATAATTCTCTGTAAACTTGATTAAAATGTAAATGTCCATTTCAAGAAGAAAATAAATCGCAATTCATCAACAATAGTAATAGTCAATATTTATATCTTAATTATTAAATGAAGTAACTTTCCCAAATGCTTCACACATGTAAACACGGTTTGTCTTACCACAACCTTATGAGGTCGATACAATTATTGCCCCATTACAGACAGAGCTGCTGAAGCCAGAGAGAATGAGAAAGTTACTCAAAGCCGCACACCTTGTAATAAACATAGCCAGGTTTCAGGCGCAAGGAGCCTGACACCAGGTTACTCAGAAATATTATTAAATAAAATGTAGTATAGACCTCAGAACTGACATGGTAAGATTTGCAAGGCAAATTGGACCTTAAAGGGGGAGGGGCGGGGGAGATAGGGGAACATCTGTAATAGGGTCAACAATAAAAAATATTAAAAAGAAAAAAAGATGCAGACAAAATTAGTATTATAATTTCTTCATGGAAGCAAAAGTGAATATATTTATTTGATTATCTACGTAATAAGGGAAGCTATATATTTTCTTATTTAACTTATTTATACAATGTATGCATTCTAGGTGGTTTGAGAAGTTTACCCTTAGGAGTGAAAATGATGGTGGGAAAGGAAGGTGAAGAGGAATGTCCACTTATAGTTCTATCTATTTCCAAAGTGCTTGAAATTGTGAAAAACAAGAATCGATTCATGTGCTACTCTTACAATTTTTTTAATGTTATTTGTCTTTAAAAAATTGTGAGGTGGGGGACTGGCTGGGGGCATATGGAAAACAGTTTGTCCTTACAGATGTTTCTACAACTGTTTCTGGCTTTTGGTCACATTTTTCCTTCTTTTAAAAGTTGATCCAAATAAATGTTAAACTCAACCTCCTAAACTTTCCAGAATTGTTTTCAGCTCATAGAAAAGGCTTTAACCTTCAACCTCTCTAGCTTTGGCCCCAGTATGTTTATGACTATTTTTAGATAGCCAAATTTTTAGTTGCTGCTGAAAAACATTTAGAAGATCATTTATAAGAGGAGAAACTTAAACCCTGGACCTTGAATCTGAACTTCAGAAAACATGGCTCTGCATTCTCAGGCAATGTAATTGTTCGGTCAGTTCCTAGTTAGAAATATCTACAGCTCAAAAGCAGGAATGAATGCAGAAGAAATACGGAGGCAATCGACACAGAATGAGAGGAAACCTTCCCACTCCAATGCCTCCTGCAGGGTTTCTTAGGGTCCCTTAGATATTTACTCTAGAAAGACAAAAGATGTATCAATACCTAGGGGACAAACATCATATGTGCAAGAAATGCAAGGAACTCAAAGCTGATTGCCAAAACTATTCTTACCAATGTGATGAGCGCCAAGCTCCCTCCACCCTTCTGGCTCCCTTATATTTTTTCCAGCCCTGTACACCATCAACACCATCGGGTAGGCTCCCACGAGGAGCACTCTTGGAAGCTGTGGCAGCCCCTGGGCCCCCAGATGCTTCCACTTCCCCTTCATGGGCACTTCAACACCTTCGATGAGGAAAGGGAGCCAGGAAGGATTGTGAGAGCTAAACACAAATGAGAGCACTCAAAGGCCTGGTTGCCTGTTCTCGGGCAATAAAGCTGCTCTGGAAAAATCTTTCTGGCCTATTTCAGTGGAAATTAAAATTAAAATAAATCAGAGGCAGCCTTAAAAGAAAAGGAATAAAAATATGCTTTTATATGTAGGAATATCAATACAGGCATAGATTTAGATACATGTGTTCCATATTTTATGCATCCATAGTAAGGACACATATGACTGCTCCCAATACAAATGGCCATGAGCCAGTTGCATGGCTCTTCTGCAATTATGATAACTAGATATTTGACAAAAAAAGCCATAGAGTGGTAAAAAGGCACAGGAATTGAGCATGGAAAAGTGTATTGGGGTAAATTCTATTGCTCGACATCATTATCAAAACAGGGCCAGTAGTCTCTTGGTCATAGAAACAAGGAGTTTAAAATATACCAAGCAATAGTAAAAGATAAGTTCTAGGTTATCGGGCAGATGGGAGCCACTATCTGCCCCTTCAGCTGGACTCAGAACTGGGCAACAACGCATATTCCGAGGCCATGCATGTGGAGACGCAGAAATTGAAGATGTTTGTGTTCAAAATGGAAAGCCAGAGTGAACCCTCTGAACTTAAGCAACAGTAGTTATCTAAAACAGCATGTGAAAACATAAGACAAAACCTAGACAAAAGGAACTCCTGTGTATGGTCATTAATGATCTAGAATAATTGAAAGCAAAGGTGGGGCAGGTTTTGAGCACTTCAGACACTTAGAAAGCTCCACAGTCTCTCTTCAGCCATGTACAGGTGAGCCATGCTCCCAATATTAACTGTTTTCTAATTACCAAGCTAAAGTGGGTGAAACTGAAAATCCTCTGTGATCATTCAGTCGATTGCTGTTTATCGAGTGCCAGCTGTAGACCTGGCACTGGGTAAGTAATGATGAAAAAGACCAATATTAATGTTGTCACCATGCAGCTTACAGTCAGGGCTACCTGGTCTAGATGGCACACACCATCAGCATTTAGTTACAGTGACTCAACGGAACAGAGGAAAAACAATGTGAAGCTTACAGTCACATAGACCCATCTCCAAAGAATGCACCGCAGCTCATTGGTTGTATTCTAAAGTCAAGGTTTAAGTCCCTGGTTTGGAATTTAGAGATCACCTTCCCATGGAAGCGACACCATCAATAATGTTTGGGCTCTCAGGTCAATCCGTGAAACTGCAATGGTCCTGCATTCAGCCGCAGTGTGATTGTAAGAGGTTTCTGGTTTGTGTTACCCAAGACCCTTCAGCAGTATTAAACTGTAGTTTATAATCACGGATTGAAATTGTCAATGCTTAAGGCTGAAGTGTGCAATGCTGGGGATGGGTAAAAGGGTGTAAATGCCTATGGGTGGGCTGGCAGCCTTCTTCAGCCTCGATCTGCCTCCAGGACAGGGAATACAAACAGGGACCCAGATCTCCCGGAGGGTGCTTTGGAGGGCGAGAATTACCTTTGGAAGAATTTGTTTGCTCTTGAGCCACCAGTTCTGACCAAAGCTATGCACATTTCATACCTTGTTCCTCAGACATCACAGCTGACATATTTCCTAGTTATTTCAGGAAGTATAATAGCGTTTTTACATTTTCATCCCTTTTTCAGACATACTTTTTTTCAGCAGTAATCGCAGCCCTAATAGCATTTACAGTACATTAACTTGCATGAATTTTTAAACACCACTCTTGAAGCAGTTTCATGAGCCCTCATTGCGTGAGCCTCATCTGCTAGAGCCCCCCAAAGTATCAACTCAGTACCTGACCAGTAAAACAATAACCTCAGGGCAGGATTGTTTTGTTCAAACCATGGCACAGATACACATGCAGCTAAAAATAGAAAAAGTAGCTATTTTAAACAAGAATGTGAGTCTCAGAGACAATTTTTTTTTAATGATTTAATTTATATTTAGAATTAAGAGAGTGAAGCATACTGCCTGAAGGAAGTCATTTACTGGCTCTCTGACAAGGTTAAGCAAAATTTTTCTTACAATTCATTAAGAATACCCTCAGGTTATGTGTGGAAAATGTAGGTGTCTGAGCGGTGATCACCCCACATTATCCAAATAAAATATTGTTGCAGTCTCAGTGCCAGAGTCTCTGTATGAATACAATCTTCTCTGAATCTAATTCTCTTTCATCACTGAGCTCCAGGGAATATGCTAACTTCCACAGGTCGTTCTATCAGTCATTTTCCTAATACGAAGTTGGGGAGGGGAGGAGTTCTCGAAGATTTCTCTGAGCTCCCAGGACCTGGACTATCCTCCTGAAGAGCCCATGAGACAGAAAAATCTCAAACCGAACTCTCAAGGTGGGAAAGGGATAGAGCTAGAAGCTGGTTCTCTCCAGTAAAATTCTGTGCCTGGGGACAACCACTCCAAGTGCCCCCAAGGTAAGGAAGCCCCGGATCAGAATGAGGACGGCAAAATGCCACGGTAGGTGGCTGACATGCAGAAAGCAGAAGCCTGGCACAGACGTGGGTGCCAGCGGAACAGGTGGACCCAGGAAGGTCTGCAAAGCAATGGGGAAGTTTGGTTTGCAATGCCTCTCCCATGTCTTGTTACACCCAGAAAGGGATCTGGTAGCCCGTGTTTGTCTCATGAACAGTGATTCTCCAAGACTAATTGGGCACCAGCAGCATCGGCATCCCTGGTAGACTGCTAGAAATGCCCATTTTTAGGCCCACTGTGGACCAATTAAATCAGAAACTCTTGGAGTGGCCCAGAAATCTGTTTTTACAAGCCCTCCAAGAGTTTCTGATACAAAGTCCAGTTTGTGAACCACCACCGTAGCATTAACTAAAATTACTGTAGTATAGTTTCTCTCCCAAGACTTAGTTACAATTGGAGGATCAGAGATCTTCCCTCCTCCAAAGAAAATGTCAAGAGTCAGTAGGCCAAAGGTGAGGAAGGTGGAGGTTTGGGGAGTTGAGCCCCAGTTTACCACTGATCCCCTAGTTCACCTTGGGTTTGGGAATCTTGATAATGAGTACCAACACAGGGAGAGGAGAAAATGCCAGAAACATATCTCATCCACCCCAGAGCCCAGGGTACACTGAGCAACTTCCAGCTACTTAAACATTCTCTTCCAAGTAAACAAACTACATTAACAGTAGTTGTAATAAACCATACAGATCAAGAAAACCCACCAGACTTTCTCCAATGCAACTAAGACATCATGAAACCTTCTTCACAGCTTTCCCAAGGTAGTGGTTCTTTGTAAGAGACCACACAAAATTCAACAATAGCACATTAGTCAATATAACTTTAAACTTCTGAGAAAATGCTCTTAAACCACTAAACTTGACTATAACAGGAACACTTAAATAAATTTTCCCCCTAAAATTAACTTTCATTCCTCTAAAAGAGACCAGGGATCTATTCTTGGGACCCATAATCCCTTGTTTTTAATCGAGCACTCAGAATTTTTCCAATTTAAAAAAGTCACTCATTTGTAAAGCTTCAATGCACCACCAACGGCTGTTGTTTGGCCTCCCAGTGCCGTTCAAATTTCAAAAGATGAGAATCTGAAAAAGCAGGAGCAACACCAAAAGCACACCGCAGAAGAGCTAGGAGTCAGAACGAACAGCAGAGAGAATCTTTCTGCAAAAAACAGGTGTGTCCATAACTAGCCTACAGCCACGGAGCCTCGCCTGCCTTTCTGAAACAAAAGGGAAACCTGGGTACTATCTGCCTATATCATTATTAGTCGCTTGGTAGTCAAGAAACCAGTTCTGTGTCTTCTGGGACAACTGTCCTCATTGGAAAGTGGGTAGTGCTGAGTAATCAGCATTGCTTTTCTCTGTCTTGGTTTGTAGTATCACATCTTTGTTGCTATTTTTTCAGCCTTAAAACCTAGTGATCATAAATCAAGCTGCTTCCTTCATTAGTGATAATTAGCATTAGTCACAAGCCAAAAATGACTCCACATAAGAAGTAAAATAAACACAACCCTTCTTACCTTTCATGCCAAACTTGGAGTGTCTTGCCAACTTCAGCAGAAACAGCATTACCAGCAGACAAAACCCCACTACAGACGCAATCACCACCACAGCATAGACCTAGAGAAAAGAAGGGAGGGCGGTTACGGCCTTGCTAACGAGTCCCTCTGCCCAGATGATGACAATGGTGACAGTTGCTGTTAATGGAATGCTCACTTCTGCTTTTTCTTCTAAGAACTGTATGTACATCAATTCACTTAATCCTCAACAACCCTATGACGAAGTGTGTAGGTCCTATTATTATTTCTATTTTACAAATGAAAAAAGTTAAAAGCTATAAAATGGGTACCTAATTATATTATATAAAGATATAGATATATGTAATAGATATAGGCACAGTTACATGTAATATATCTATGTTTAGATATACATGCAGATATTGAATATATCTCTGTCTCTTCCCATCTACCTACCTACCTACCTACCTACCTTGAGAAAAGAAAAACATTAATAACAAATAATGATAATTTTTGAAGTTGGTGAAAGATATAATGGAATTCATTTCACTGCTCTTGCTACTGCTGTGCATGTTTGGAAAATGTTCACAATAAAAATATAAGTTGGCTATTGTTGCTCTTAGAAGTCAGGGTCCCCTGGGGCAGGGAGTAGGTCTGGAAGGGAGCAAGAGGGTACTTCTGGGTGACTTCACTTGTGAAAGATCATCGAGTTATACATTTATGACATGTGTTCTTCTCCATGTGTATGATAGAGGTCAATACAAAGGTTTTTGTTTTTTTTTTAATTCAAAAGGGTAATTGCAAGATGTGGATTATACAAGTAAAGAGAGTGAATGCCGATCGCTGTGAATCTTGTCACAACCCTGAGCTGGAGATCACAGAGGCATGAGCGCATTATGCTGAATGAAACGCATAGTAACATTTTAGAAACAAAGGTGGAGGCGGGGTCCTGTACCTCCTTCCATTCCTACTGCTCACCTCGAGGCCCTGTTCCCAAGGAAAGTTTGATTCTCTAAACCCGAGAGTTGGCAAATGTTTGCTGTAAAGGCAGGTGATTTCATTGCTACCGCAAGATCTTACACTAAGGCAACAGTTCTCAAACAGAAAAAAATGTTGCACCCAGAGGGCATTCGGCAATTTGGGATTGCCACAGCTGGGGGAAAGGCACGACTAGCACCTAGTGGGTTGAGGCCAAGGAGGCTGCTAAACATCCTAAAGGGCCTAGGGCAACCCCCTCATGACAACAAAGATTTAGTCATCAACAATAACAAATGCCATTAGCGCCAAGGTTGAGAAGTTCTGCTCTCGTGCTTTCTTCATCTCTGCCATAATAAATGCTACCTTTCCGAAGGTGGCTGCTTATTAGCCTAGTCTTGCAATAAGGATGAAGCTGGCAGAATTCCCTGCTAATGCACGTAATGAAGCAAGAAATAAACCTTTCTTGTTTTAAGCCACTAAGATTGGAGAGTTTTATTTAGGCAGTATAGCTTATCCTGACTGATATGCCCATCTCACAGTGAGGGCAGTATAAAATAAAGATCAAGAATATGGATTCTCGCCCTGGCTCATGTGGCTTAGTTGGTTGCAGTGTCATCCCATAAACCAAAAAGTCGTGGGTTTTATTCTGGATCAGGGCACATGCCTAGGTTGCAGGTTTGGTCTCTGGCCAGGTTGCATGTGGGAGGCAACTTATCGATGTTTCTCTCACATCAGTGTTTCTCTCTCTCTCTCTCTCTCTCTCTCTCTCTCTCCCCCTTCCTTCCTCTCTCTCTGGAATCAGTGGACATATCCTTGGGTGAAGATTAAAATATATTTATATATATTTATATATTTATATAAATATATAAAAATATATTTATATATTTATATATATAAATATATATTTATATATTTATATAATATATTTATATATTTATATAAATATATAAATATATATTTATATATTTATATATCGATGTTTCTCTCACATCAGTGTTTCTCTCTCTCTCTCTCTCTCTCTCTCTCTCTCTCCCCCTTCCTTCCTCTCTCTCTGGAATCAGTGGACATATCCTTGGGTGAAGATTAAAATATATATATATATTTCTTCCTGTTTGAAATTTAGAGTTACCATTTATTAGCTGCATGACTTAAAAATTTCAAAATTACTTAACCTTTCAGCATTTTATAATTTTCATGTGTACAGAAGGAAATATAATAATTCTACCTTGCAGATTGTAAATCTTCAGTGAATTAATGCAGATAATGGGCTTGCAACCATATTGCTCCACAGTAGATAATAAATTAACGTCAACTATCATGATGATCACAATGATGATGAAACAGATTAAGAAATAAATTAATAAGCAGCCCAAGATCACACCTTTGAAGCTTGGGATTTGAACCAAAATCTGCCCAAGTATAAACCCTGCGATTTGTCCATAATACTGCCTCTCCGAAGCATGTGTCTGAGAGTGAAGGCAGGATAATAAAAGTATATGGCTAATGCTCCCACGACACCTTCTCTGATGTCAGATGGAAACAGCATTAAATAAGTCACAACGCACAGGAGAAACGTTCATGCCAAGCACTTGCCCAAGGCAGAGCAAAGGCATGATAATTCTCTTGCCTAGTATTTCAGCTGTGAGCAGCTCCCCCATAGAAAGGTTTTGCAAATGTCTGATATACGCTGAACTCTCTTCACAGTCTGTATACAAACAAAATGGAAATGATTCCTAAAAAGCTAGTTATGGATCGACTTGTTCTAACCAAGATCATTTCCCTCAAATTTGACTAATAATTTTGGGTGATCTTTTTTAAAAAAAACTTTGTTTCTAACATTTTCATGGGAAAGAGATCATAGTATTTTTTAAAAAATTTTTTTATCTTCACCTGAGGACATGCTTGTTGATCTTAGAGAGAGGAAGAAAGTGAGAGAGAAAAACATCAACCTGGTTGCCTCATATATGCGCCCTGACTGGGGTCGGAACCCATAATGGAGGTATGTGCCCTGACTGGGAATCTAACTGTGACCTTCTGGTTTATGGGATGACACTCCAACCAACTGAGCCACATTGGCCAGGGTGAGATCATAGTATTTTAACTCAAAGTTCTTTATCCTATTATTAAATTCCAGGCTTCCGCAGGCAGATGAAGAATACCTAAAGAAACAAATACAAACTACTCTATAGATAAGAAACCTAGGATAGAGAAGGGTCAGAGGACCTGGCCCGAGTTCCAGGGCCTCTCTGTAGTCCCACAGTAGCCTCTTATGTCTTCAGAAAGCACGTGACTGGCATTCAGGAGATCTGAGCGCCCTTCACGGGACGCCATGCCTTTCCCAGCTGTGAGAGCTAGAATAGAGCCTTCACTTCTCCAAGCCCCCATTTCCTCATTTATACATGGGCATAAGAATACCTGCCCTGCCTTTTCTATATCACTAACGAATGTTTAATTTAAGCTGGAGAATGAGAAGGGGTTTTACTGCTCAAAAGCAGCTAATGATCTGCCAACAAATATTTAAACCTGTTGAAGCAGTTCTAAATGTAAAGAATCCTTTAATAGTCAAATATTCTTGTGATAATGAAAAGAAGCATTTCCTCAAAAATAGTTCAATAGAAAACAGAGTTTCCTGTACAATGAATGTGTTGGGGTGAGTACTGTCTTTATGTGGGGGATAAGTAGGAGTGAGATATACCAGTTAGGAGTTTCAATTAACAGCTAGATTCAAAAGAGAAAACTGAAGTTGACATAGTTTTTAGTAACTGGGATACCTACACACCTGTGGGCTTAACGCATGCTCTCGAATTCGTTAGGGACACAAAAAACTTTCTCAACTCAAAAAATATTAAGTGGTTCAGTATGAGAATAAAAACTGAAGTGAGTGCACAAGGCAGGGGCTGAAAGCATTCTACAGTTAACTTACCGTGGCCTTTGTCCTGCTATTTCAATGTAAAGCATATAGTCATCTGTGGAAATATGTGTGTGTGTCTCTATACTGAATGTGTATATTCTGAGTCTCCCATTGTCACTGCCATGGCCATGGTTTAAATACACATCACATCTTTTTGTTACTGTACCAGACCCCTAACTCATCACCCTACTTCCAATATCTCTGTTTGGCAACCCAGTCTATAGTATTCCCCACAAATCTAATCAGCCTAATTCTTGTTGAGCGCCTCCGAGATGCCAGGTGTTTTTCTAGCGCTTAGGGACATAGCTGTGAAAAACACTGACCGGGCTGCCTACTAATAATCTTACTAAAGAATCTAGGGAAAGGAAAAATACATTAAGCAAGTAAACAAATAAACAAGCAAGGTAACTGTACACAATAACAACTACTCAGAAGAAAAGAGAGCAGGGTCATGGTTGCCTGCTGACCACCCTTGGTAAGTCGGGTGATGACCTTCGGAAGGGCGTGCTTTATAAAGAGAACAGCAAATGTTAAGGCTCTGAGGCTACAGTAAGCCTGGAGAGTGCACGAGAGTATTTTAAAAAGACAGGTGGTAAGCAGTGAAGAGATACGGGAGATGAAGTCAGAGACAGAGACCAGCAAGATGTGTCGGGCCTTGTTAGCCACCGTGAGGACTTGGGCTTTTATAATAAAAGTTTTACTACAATGTATTAGGAAGGCTCTGAGAATGAAAATAAAAGAGTGATCTGAGTTGTGTTTTTAAAAGGTCACTCGGGCTGCTGTGTGGAGACAGGAAGATGACAAGAGTGGGAGAGGGGGACAGAGTAGAAGGGGGACAGAGTCACCCAGGAACAAAGAGGGGTGGCAAACTCTCTCTGTAAAGGGCCAGACAGCAAACATTTCTAGCCATGTAGGCCATGCAGTCCTTGCTGCAACTACGTCACCTGCCACAGTAGCACAAAGGTAGCTACGGGCAACTGCAAATAGACGTGATTACGTTCTGATCAAACTTTATTTATGAACAGATATTCAAATTTCATAAAATTTTCGTGTGTCATAAATCACTCTTTTTTTGATTTCTTTCAAACCATTTAAAAATGTAAAAACGACTCTTAGCCTGTGGACCTCACAGAAACAGGTCGTGAGCCAGAACTTGGCCAGCAGGCCTTAGTTTGTCACCCCTGCGAGTTAGCCGCGACTGTGGCAGTGGAGGTGGGGATATATGGATGGGTTTGGAGTTTGTAAGGAGGCAGGGCCCACAGGATGGGCAACTGGGAACACACTACAAGTGAAGAAAAGGGACAAATGGGGGAAGCTTTCTGGGTTTTACCTGAGCAGTTGACAGATCACCCTGCCACAGAACCCTGGGGCCCTGTGACCCTGGGGCTCTCACAGGCCCCTCTCAATGTCTCCTCACGTCACAGTCCATCTAACCACCTGGCCCTGTGTTTCAAAATCTCACGACCTGGCACAACCAAGTTCTCCAACACTGCCTCCCACTGCTGCCCTTCACATGCCTTCCCTTCCATCAGGACTGTTTTCCAGTCTTGTTCACACACCCCAAATCCCTTCCCTTCTGTTCCTCTATGTCCAAATCCCAGGCATCCTGCACGGGCTGCAGAAAATGCCACCTGTCCCACCAACACTCCTCTGGCCCTCCCAGTAGGAAGGAACAGAGTGCCTGCCCCTCTAATTCTGTTTCTCGAACCACACCATTCCTCCTCTATTTGGAGGAATAGTATTAAGTACTAGTATTCACATCTCTGACCTCTGACTGAACTTCAAGCTGCAAAAAGAACGGACCTTAGTTTCATTCATTTTTTAATATCCTCCCACGTTATATCCTTACATGTGGTGGGCGCTAACACTTTCATTAAAATATTTAAGCTGACAGGTGTGAAGGTGTGGAAGACAGAAATAATTAATTATACGTGTGCCTGTATGAGAAAGCAGCTTTCTTGCTCTTCTAGTAATGACCTTTTACAGGACAGATATTTAAAACAGGAACCGCAAGCATTAAGTCAGAGGCTACCTTTATCACTTGTCTTAAACCTTTCTATTAATTCCTCTGAACTTCAATGCCTTGTTTACACCTGAGCAATAAAAATGTCCTGTTGAAAGACTTGCACTGAAGCAGCTCCAAAGGTCTTCTTTTAGTTGATCCATTTTGTTTTAAACAAACATTTGAAAAAATACAAAATAAAGACAATATGATAGCTACCTCCAACGTGCAGGCATCCAAAATGCTCAGAACCAACCTAGAAAGCGACTATTTATCCCACTTACCGAGAGATGCTCCCGACCAGTTTTGTCAGCAACATCTGTGGAAGGAATTTCATTACTTCTGTTCGTGGTGTCCCCGATGTCATTTGCTGCAGTCCCATAATCTTAAATTGGAGAAAAGGAAAATAAAAAGAACCATGAAGTTGTCACTAGGCTGCCAAGAAACATGAGGCCACAGGACAACCCAGAACAAAGTCAGACAAATCACAAGATTCCAAACCACTGACAGCGTGGCAAGGGCTGGCCAGGAAGGACCAGGGCCCAGCTGTTGGGCTGAATCACTTGCAATGTGGGGTCTGCACGACGCTTACATTGTACAACACTCACCCCAGACCTCTACATCCTTGTTTTTTTTTTGTGGTCAAATTCTAAGCCTGGTTTAGGGTTTTTCTCTGCACATGAGAATATTCCTTTTCTGATGAAGCATTTAATATAAATACAAAAGAGAATCGATCACCTAAGAGTCACAGATTTATAAATTGAGTCTGTACATGTTCTGTGTAAATGTATAAATGTTTTGTATTTTTATTTTAAACAGATATGGTGTCTATAATTTGCATCCTGAACAAACAAGTGACTCATTAAGTCAGCCCCAGGTAAACTTCTCTTGATAAAATTTTCACACAAGCCTTGGGGTAACCAATTTAAATTATATTTTTATTAGCAGAGAGTTCCTTTGAAATCGAATGAAAGTAACAGAAAAAGCATCTATATTCTATCTGTTTGTTGTTTTGTTATTGGCTGCAAAAGTACTTTCTCACCATTTCAATTTTTAATATACTGAAACTTAATTTCAAATACTAAGAGATATCATTTACTTGTTTATTTTCCCTCTTTATATCATAACCAGCCACTCATGCAAAACTAAATCATTAAAGTATCTGAAGTTTAATATCATGACATTTCAACCAAATGACCCAAAGTGGTATCTGAGGCCCATGGAAAGATGATATTAAGTCTTGAAATGACTGGAAAGGAGTCCAAAGTATAATTTTAAAATATTAAATCACAATTCAAACAAATTTCTTTGTGATACAATTTGTGATACTCTTCCTTTAAACCATATCAAGACAAATAAAAACAAAAATATACAAATCGCATGCACAAAATTATCCAAACCACAGCACGAAGGAATCATAGCTTAACAATGTACAACACAGCTAAAGACAATATAATCCTCCAGTTAAAATTAGCTCGAGTTAAATGCACATATAGTAAGCATGTAAACACAGAATCATTTATAGAAAAGTCAGTGTGTGTATAAAAATATAAAATTAAAGAATATTTCATAAAATAAATGCATAAATATAATATTTTATCACTCTAACTTTTAATCAATCTTAAATTGTAAGCCAAGTCTCAAAACTGGGGAAGCTGCCACTTCCCCAGCGGAGGCCTTCTGGTTACGAAGGTGGCTTGAAAATCTGCTAAAGGTGGATTTTCACAACTAGAAAAGCACCCTTGGCATTTGATTAAAATAGTAAAGCACAGAGGGAATGTTCGGTTGAAAGGTAATATAGTGGACCTTTGGGTTTCCTCCCTTCCAAATTCTTAAAGCAACCCCACTTTATTCAAGGGGTCCAAGCACATGCTCTAGGGAAGCTGATCTAAATTCCAGGGCAGTTCTAGTTAGTCAAGGGTTAAAATCCATCCTGTTTGTCAGTAATGGAGGCAAGAATGCTTCATGACCCAACTGGGTCTTGAATCAGATGCAAGGAGAGCCAGGTGGAGGTTTCTGGAAACATTATCTTTCTTGTGGCACTCTTTCAGAAACTCTGCCCTTTCTCCCATCAATGTGAATGACTCTAGCCCCTCCATTGGCCACATTCAGTAACCCATAAGGAGGGTCGGCCATCAGTGAAGGCAGAACAATGGGCAGAGGAGGGTAGAGATCAAAAAAGTTGGGCGCCTGATGACATGATTGAGCTGCTGGTTTAACTCAGCCTAAAACTGCCCTACCTCTGAGGATCCTGTCTGTGAGCCAAACTTCCTTATTATATAAGAAACATGATTTTGAATTGGGTTTACTGTCATAACTAGAAACTGATACACCACCCTTTTCTTGGTAGCCATGGCTTTTAAACAGGTAATTAGCTCCTAATTATGGAAACAAATTGTCTGTTACAGCAGAATGGATTTACTACTTCCAAGAACAGAGCATGAGAGAGAAAATGCTCTTTACAGGCACTGCAAATATCAAGGGAAAATGGCCATCAATATTGAATGATTTTTTCTGAAATGTTATTTTGGCCTATGTAATGCTTGAAATGTATATTTAACTGAGCTTAAAGGTCTTCTTTTAGTTGATTTATTTCATGCTAGACAAACATTTTGAAAAAATGCAAAATAAAGACAACATGATAGCTACCTTCATAAATTACCTCAGGGTAATTTGGGTCTGCACCTAAAAAAGCAAAACAAAGCAAAGATTTGTAAGTATGCATTCAGAATTTAAAAAATACTATCTTATACCCACTAAAATAAGCTAAATACATATTGAAGATTTTTATAACTGAATAGATTGTTCCGTAGAACAGGTAAATAAAACCTGAAATTCTCAGTTAGCTTCATGTTAACTCTGTTCCCCTCCCTAGTCCCACAACCTCCACCCCTCTAAAAAAGAAAAAAATAAAGAAAAATCACAAATCATTTCAGCTGGAAAAACTTCAGCAATCAATGAATCATGACCTTTTATTTTTACTGTTTCTATTATATAGTTGGCTATGTTCATTGCAATTTTGGTATTTTTATCCCAGAGACAGATCATTTCAGTACCACTCTTATTAGTCTCCAATGATTTGGGGGTAACTTTCAAACTATGTTTTGGCAGGTCTATTTGCATTCATGAACACATTATTACGCAGCCTGTATAATGATATCTAAAATGCAATTTTGCTCTCTACTTGGTCTTCAGGGAGGTTGCCAAAGCTGAATAAACACCTCTTTCTTTCTTTCTTTTTTTTTTTCCCTGATACAACCCAAGAAAAAAAATAAATGTACTTTCCCTATGGAAATTATTTATATATAAGAGATTATAAATTAAAATGTCAAAGGGAAATGCAAAATTTATATAAAAATTAATTTTACAAATTAATTTTTTGGATGACATTGTATTCACCAAGATGATCTGATTCTCCTGTTTTAAAAGATCCCCCTGAGAATTTGCAAAAACACTTAAAATCATTTTATTTTTATTTTTTTAACATTTTATTTATTTATTTTTAGAGAGAGGGGAGGGAAGGGAGAAAGAAAGGGAGAGAAACATCAATGTGTGGTTGCTTCTCGCGCACTCCCCTACCCAGGGTCTGGTCTGCAACCCAGGCATGTGCCCTGACTGGGAATCGAACCGGCGACCCTTTGGTTCACAGGTCAACACTCAATTCACTGAGCCACACCAGCCAGGGCACATTTTAAAATCTTTTTAAAAGTCACCGTCAACAAGAACTGGTGACAAAAAATATTTCCTACTTATTCCCCATTCAGAACTAACTGGGTCTCTATATGAAAGCCTACTTAAAAATAAAATTAAATTTGGATATAACATTTAAGTGATTACAAAATGAATTTCCAAAGCTACTTCCTATGCTTTTAGTCTTCACTCACCACGTGAAAAAGTAAAATTGTAAACCATAAATCTTACTCAGTTCTCATTTCACTTTTGAACCTTTAGCAGAAAAAATATTATTATAAAATAAAGTGAAATGAGCCAACTTTCTGCTCATGTATTCCCTAGTGAATAATTAAGTTTAGCCTGAATGAAGAGCCAAATAAAAGTGGCCCTAATATTTAAATTAAAACTCTAACATGGTTCCGCTAAAAGAACGTCTATTTTAGCAGGAGAAAAATGAAGGAGATGGCAGTGCACTTTGATTCAGGGGCGTTGCCTACTGCCGAGCAGCCCCTGCCTCGTACAGCTCTAGGCAGCGCGACTCCGACGGCAGTGTCCGTGAAAGGCGCCGTCTGGAATTGTGCATTGCACACCGGTGCAGTATGTGAAATGGTCCTGCATCAATTCGTGCAAAATCATCAATTCCAGAAAATTTCTATTGTATTTTGAGTTTTATGATCCCAAACATCATTTCTAAGTTTTGAGCTGTAATATGTCAATATGTACGGTCAGAATTATTTGTAGCTGATGTGACATTCCAGAGGAAGGCCTTGAAGACTCCCCTGCAGTTTGAGAGGTAATTCCGTGAAGAAAGCAGCAGGCAATCCCAGTGGCAGCCCTGGGATTATCATTTGCCAGGCAGCCACCCACATGCTGACGTCCTTTCCCTTTGCAAAGTTCCTGGACCAAATGGTCTTCCCTCACTGTGAGGATTTCCTAGCCCTGCTGAAGGAAAGGTCCTATAACCCCAAGTCAGAAAGTCATTCTTTGAACTTCTCAGTAATCTATTACTTTAAAGAATCCCACTCTGGTTCCCTTCTCCGTTGTACCCTCAAATGTATGGTCTGAATGTGCAAGGGTCCCTTCCCACCAGAGTCCACTCTTCACTTCTGGACCTCACTTCAGGTGCCCAGGACCCAGAATTTCCTCCTCACAGGCCCCAAATATACATCATAGGATTGGTCAACCTTTCCCCTACATCTGTCATCCCACTGGTGGCCATACTACCAGTATGAGCACCCTGTGACCCAAGACCCAAGGGAGGGGGGGTGAGGACTGAGTCAGGAGAGATGGGCATGGGTGTCCACATGCTCTCTCAATATTTCTCACATATGTCTCGCTGAATAGTTTGAGGCACAGAGCAGGGGCCATGGATGGGGACCAGCTCCACCAAAACCACTGTGAGGGGGCACCCTCCTCAAAAGAAATGGAATTTTCTTCTGGAGGGTGGGCCTCTTGTGGTACAGGCTTCCCCTGCTAGGTTAGTGTTCTAGGAACCCACCTATATCAGTGTACCAGCTGGCATTGTTGTGAGAGGTTGTGTTCAGCTTCAGTGAATTTTTCTTGGAGACTCTTTCATCGTGTCTGCCCATTTCCTGATGGGTGACTTAGGAACGTCCCTGCCCACACTGTGCTGAGTGTTCAGCAGTTTTTGACCCAAAACAGCATGACGCCATGCCCCACCCTCCCTATTCACCCAATCTCTCCCTGAGCGGCTTCTTTTTGTCTCCCTGGATGAAAAAAGTCCTCAAAGGGAAACATTTTGCCGATGTGGAAAAGGTGAAATAAAAAACAGCAGAAGTACTAAAAGGCATCAAAATCTGAGTCTAAAAATTGTTGTGAGCAGTGGAAAAAATGTCTCAATAGGTGTATTGCATCAAATGGAGAGTGCTTTGAAGGTGACTGAAGTTTAAACGTGTAAGAATACACACACAATTTTTGGGGTCCTCCCTCATATGTTCCAGAATGGAACTCCAAGGGTCTGACAATCCGAACTTCAAACCCAGCCTTCCAGGTCACTGTAAACATATGTTTGGAGGAGGAGACCACCTATTTTATTTAGCCGTTCATTAATTTGATTTACACATTTTTAAGCATTTGGATATAAGTAATGAGGACCTTCTTTTGTACTCAGGTGACCCACCATCCCAGACTGTCTGAGACCAAGGGGATTCCTGAGACACCGGAGTTGAAGTTTTAAAACTGGGATGGTCCCAGACAAATCCTTGCAGGTTGTCCAGAAATAAGGTTTTTCCCTCTACAGACTTTTAGTGCTAAAACTGGGATGAGTCAGTCACCTTCATTTGTTCTCGTGCCCTCAGAGACCCCATACCAGTCACTACCCGCTTTTAGAGCTACAATTCCATAAGAAAGTAAAAAGACATTGTGAGGATTCAGAGCCAGATTTGTCTAAGCCACATGGGGACAGGGCCTCAGGGAAAGTGACTGACAGGTACCATCAGCCTCCTCACAGAAAGGGAGTACCCTAACACATTCCTCACACAAGACTCCCAGGAAAATCCAAAACATCAAATCAATTCAATGCAACAAACTTCAGGTATCGAAAAGCGGGATTTGGGGGTAGGATCAAAAATAAACAGTTACCCCATAATCTGTAACACAGGTTATTTTCCAGACTTCTGATGCCTATCAGTGCCTGCCTTTCCTACCAAGTTTACCAGCAAAACCATCGAGTCACATCTAAAATTTCTGAAAAGCACTACATTTTCCTAACTTCGTTTTCCCAGCTGCGTGAGACATATTGTCGACTTTACTTTCATTGTTAGGAAAAGCCGAATTTAGTGCAAGATTATGAAACTCACAGAAAGACAACGTGGGAGGAACAATGACGGGGTGTTTTCCCTCCCTAGCATACTGTACTATGTCTGATGAGGGCCCACTCGTCACAGCGAAGAAATGCCCCCTCATGTACCAAGGTTTGGGAAGCCTGCCACAATGAGGGTGCAGAGACCTAGAGTTTATGAAAAACAAGGGGCACATTACTCCAGCTGACCCCAGCTCATCAAGCACAGTATTTTGCCTCTAGCAACATCTCAGTCAAATGAACCTCCCATGATGTTTACATTCCCATAGTGAGGTAGTTATTAACAACATTTTAAACGCAGACACGGGAGAAAAATCACCACTTTGCTTTCTGCCTTCTGGCAATGGTCAGATTTTGAAAACAACCTGCCATTATTAAGTATAATTTATAACTGGCTTCTTTTACTTAGTTTAACTATGACTGTCATATAATATTGTTTTATGCTACAGGTAGAAATCTCTGTTGGTGATATTCAGGACTAAAAGGTGACTGAGGAAAGGCAAAGACTAGTTCCGAGGGAGGAAAACCAATAGAAAGAGGGCAAATGAAAGATAAATGAGTAGCATCCAACCTGAGTAACGCACTTGTACTGGGGATTTGAGAAAGGTTATACTTCCTGTAATCCTAGTCTAATGCTCTCGCCGGGTAAGAAACCTCAAAGGCAGGCAGCAGCAGGTGGCACCAAGCCTGAAAGCTGCATGGCGGGAATCTCCGGGATGGAATATGGGATCACGGGAGGTCCAGTCACCCCACTGGCGTTCCGAACAAGCCGCAGACCACATTCTCCCTCCACAGCTCAGTCAAGGGCCAAAGCTACAACAGTTTGCGAACCCAAAGAAGATGAGCACCAAGCAGGAATGTCTGCTTATCTGATGTCCAAGTTCTGTTTTTCTGAAGAGTTTGAGGTCTTCAGGTGCTACACTCACTTGCACCTTGGTTCTTGACCTAGGGCACGTTGTCTGGAACTATAGGAAGAACACCAACAGGCCCATAGCTCAGCCTGAAGCCCTCCCTCGAAAAGAATAATGGAGACTGTATTGCAGTTGCATGCGCACCCCCAGCAAAGTTCTGCATTAAACGTGCGATGCCTGCACCCCTGAGAGAGGACCTGTAGGGCAGTTAGGCTTCTACACATGGTCAATTCAAATCACTTTTTCCCCTAAGAGTATCAAAGCAGAGCACCTCATCACCCTCGTAAGGGGATGCTAAGTGACTTAAATGAGGACTTTGTAAATTTCCATCTTCTAATCTCAGTTATGGCTCATGAGGAAATCTTGTATCTTTATGTAAATCTTCATGAGTAAACCTTTACGACTTTTTAACTGTGAGACTCTACAGTTAAAGGAAAAATACATTTGTAGGATTTTTAAAACCTGTGTGGAAGATAGGTAGCCTGACAGTAGGGTTCACTTTTCATTCTGTTGCAAAGACAAAAATAATGGTGGAGGCCAAAAGACACATCTGTTTCCCGCCTTTAAGCTTTTATAGTCTCTATTTAATGCCCTAAAAAAAAAAGGACTTCAATTTCAATTCTATTTTGAGATCCTCTTTAGTGTGATCTTGAAAAATATTTCAAAGAATTCCATATGATAAAGCCATTGCAAAAGGATTGGTCTTTTCAAATAAACTGTCCTTTGTCAACAGTGTTTTCTAACTCACGGTGGTCCGCCTTTTGATTTTAGATCCCTCTCCTCTCCCCTTTCTGAATGGCAGGCTGAACTCAGGGCCTGAAAACATTGGGGGTTCAGATGCCTGGGTTTCATTTCTGGCTGAACCATTAGTGTATGCAGCACGGGGATTCTCCTCACTTTTTCCGCACAAAGGAGTCTTCCATACGACAGGAGAGGATAACAGCATTGGCCCTGGCAACTCCTCAGGAGTTTCGGGAAGCATAATTAATTAACATTAGTACTCTTGAGACATAAAGAGCTATTTAAGTATAAATCTTAATTATCATGATTAGTATGAGCCCATAGCTGAACCAGACTTCACGGTTATTTAAGTCAGAAAAGCAGGTGGAACTTTCCTCTCACTCCCAGGACAAGAACTGGGTACTGACGAATGGCCTGAGGGGCAAGTAGAAGGGGGGGTTCTATTTTCTCAATGTTCCTCATTTAGAGGAATTCCCTCTCTCTATATTCTTTGGCCTAAATACACCAAATCTAAATCTGCCAGTTTGAGGCCAATTCTAAGTGCTCTAGTTCATCCAGACGTCATGAATCTTTTCATAAAACAGCACGAATGAGAAGCTGTGGGGAAAACTCTTCTAATATTTATAGTTTGTTCTTGACGCGAATTTTGCATAGGAGACAACTGCTCCTGAATGAGGAAGCATAAGTCACTAACTCCCACTGCTTGTGTGAATGAGCATTCCTGAGCTGTGACAGCCTTCCTGAATGAGTGGGCCATGGAGACACTCTTTATGTACCGCCTAAAGAATGGCAAGTTTTAAACCAAGGGTATTTTATCATCTAGTGCTCTGGCTAGGTTTGTTCCAAGCCTAAACAATTAGTCACTCGGGTAATGATTTCCATAGGAAAGTCTACTCTTTCACAATCACCATGGTCATGTACCTAGAACTATCTGACTTTGAAAATCCTTCAGATGTGCGCTATCTTATTAGAGCACACTAGCAAAGACTCCAGGTTTCTTCCTCATGACATTCGCAAGCAATGTGCCATTAAGTTCTGCTTAAAATTCTACTTAAAAAAGGCATCCTCACCATTTCTATTCCCCACACAGCTTCACGCGCACTTTCACGTTCATAAAGAGGATTTTTCTATATGTAGGATTGAATTCCAATGACAGCCACATAGTGGATCGATTTCATCTCACACAAGGCTTATTTTTGGCCCCTAAGCTAAACAGAATCCAGTGGAATCTTTGGAGAATCCTCACATAGCCCTGCACTTTTTTTGAGAGCTCTGCACTGCTCTCCCTACTTTTTATTCACTCTCCCAAAGCCTCCTTAAGCCATGCATTAAATTCATCTTCCTTTTTGCCAAACCCAATTAGATTACATTTCGGTGCGCCGTTTATTCCAGGTTTTTATCATTATTACTGTTGATATCCTAGAGGAGTCAGTGTGGACACCTGACCAGCTCTTCCAGGGCTTCTCCAGGTCCTGTCAGGCAGAACTACCTTCCCTTGCTGCTCGGAGTGTAGTCCAGGGCCTGTGGCATCAGCATCATCTGGGAGCTGATTTAAAACACACAGTCTCAGGTCTTTCTCCCAACCCACAGAATCAGAATCTTCATTTTAACAGGAATCCTAGGAGATCTGTATGCTCATTAAAGTTGGAGAAGCCCTGGTTTATCATGTCATAAGAAGTCTGACCAAAGGCAAAAGGCCCCAGTGGGCATAAAGGATGGAAATTTATGCTGAAACACAAAGCAAATCTAAAAATAGCTAGATACCCAAATACTGGGTGAGGTGGGCACTCTCCAGCAGTGGCTGCATAAAACGTTAGGGGTATGGATGGCAGATGTGTTTTGTCCCCAGTGACCTCATTCCAAATGGGAGGAGAGAAGGAAAGAGCTTAGACACCAGAAAAGACTTAAACTCCCCTACCCCTTCTAGGAACCAAACTTTGACTTAGTTTTCTCCTTAAAGCTCCAAGTCTAGAAAGTTCATGTAGTCAGGTGGCAGAGTCCTGAGGTCCTCCTCCTTGGGCAAGTCGACTCTCCAGCATAAGGGAGGATAAGGCCAGTGCCAAGAGAAAAACAGTTCCTGGCAAAAATTTTCACCCTAATAGCTACAAAGCATGATCTCAAAGGAGGGGAGGAATGGGTTTCTTCGTATCATTGTCTCAGGGCCTACCTCTGAGGCGATAGCCCTGCAGAATTCACAAAAGAAATGATTGAGAACTGGAACCATGTTCACATTGGACTTTAAAAGGTCCCAGAGCAGAAAGAATGTGGAAGGACTTAGAAAGAATTGTCTTTGGGGAGAAATATTGGCCTTGCCACCACCCTACCGTGGGATTTCCATGGCACCACTCTGATAGCTTGAACTCGTTTTCTGCAGGCAGAAAACTTACAGAACAAGTGCCTGACTCCTACCAGAGAAGGCTAAAGCAACCCATGATGGCGGGATGCAGGTGACATGTGGGTTCGACATCCAGACATGTCAGGACAAGGGATCACGAGGGCTCCTTAAAGAACAGAGGGAGGTGGCAGGGGAGAATGTCTGTGGGGAGTCTTAGGTCTTAACAACAGGGACCCCTGGAAGAGCAGAGGGATCCCAACAACACAGAGCTGCATTCCAGGGTGCTGAGGAAGGAGCTGCTTCCACCAGCTGGAACAAAAACGTGTTGCTTCTGTCATGGGATCTACAGAGGGAGGGAGGGCAGAGAACGGAATTTCCGAAGAACCCATAAAGGGATTCAGGAAAAAGGTCTACGAATCGGCTCTGAACATATTCAGGTGCCAAGACCCACAGCCACCAGCGAGCACACCTCCATTCCCACCCCCTCCCCTGGGCAACAGAGGGGCTGAAACCACATGAGCAAGGCCCCGCTCCCACGCCCCGGCGGCCAGCCTGAACCGGGAGAGGACAAGACACTGGCCCTTAAACCTTAGTCAGAGTTTTGATTTCTAACGCAAACAGGACCTGCGATTTCTCAGCTGAGATTTTGTCTGCAACCTAAATGACCAAAGGGTTGTCTGTTGCTCAACAAAGAGCGGGAAAATCTTATTCAGGTCAGAGCTCTAATCCAGACCCATGGCTCTTACCCGTGGTTGAACTTGGAGCCACTGGGGATCTTAAAAAGACAAAATGCCAAAATCCAAGCCTCATCCGAGAGCCACTGAATCAGAATTGCAGGCGGTGGACCTCGGGAATGTGTATCGAAAATGAAATGAAATAAAATAATAATTAAAACTTTTGACTTAATTTCAATGTGCAACGAGGAGTCACGCACCACTGTTCCAGGCATCAGAAGATATTTCTCCCAGTGAATAAATTTTAAAACAATGAAACACAAAAGTAAAATGAAATTGGTTTACTTGTTACAAGCTGTCACAGTATGCTAGAAAGATAAACACTATCATTCTCTAGATTTCATTTTGAAGCCAAAGGTTACGTTTTATGCTTTGAACACAACCCAAAACCGAACAGAGCTGATGAGTTCAGTTCTATGTGGGATTGAAATGATCAATCTACTGCTTGAAGTTTGGAAAAGCCTTTCCTCCCTTTCTCAGATGCTAGCCAGGTTGCCAGCGATTGACAGATGGGAAGGCTTTGGTCTGATATCTGGGGTCCTGCTGACATCTAAGGATCTGATAATACCTCTCCTCCTTCATGAGCACCCTGGCTGAAAAGATGTTTTAGGGGGAGCTTCACTGCCTGCCCCCCACCCTGTGGATGGCACCCTCGTGGCCTGGCTGATGCTGGCTAGACGGCTCTGTGCCTCATACTTTCTCCCAGTGGACTGCGGAATGCCTGCCACCACCTCCAGTGTTTCCACGCCATGTGACAGTGAAGGCAACCAGGATTGTTAACTATGTCCAATCAGTCCATCCTCTTCCATGCTCACCCATTTCTGATTTAGGGGCTTTTTGTTTTTGTTTCTGTTTTCATTTCTTTTTACACGGTTTATTCTCTAGTTCCAAATAGAGAATAAATTCCTAAGCAAGGTGACCATCCCATGGAAATCTAAGTTCCACACTGAATGAGAAACACACATGCCAAGGACAGCAGAGTTGCCATTTTAATTTGTCGGGCTGTGTATGGAAATGCAAACCCACTTCCCGGTGATCCCAGGCTGCCTGCTGCCTTGTAAGCCAGGAAACTTGCAAGGTTAAAAAAAAAAAAGGATCTCATCAAAACAACTGAGAAAATATGGCTGAAACTTTTTATCAGAAAGATTTGTAAAAGCTAAACTTCATCAATTACTGGATGATGACTGCAGAAATACAGAACAAATATAAACTAAAACTTGATCTGTTGTCCTTAACTTGGAATATATCTTTCGACCAGCAGGGAAATTAGATACATATATTTGCTCTTTGTTTATTTTTCTTTAGTTTTAAAAGGGAGGAGAGGGAAAGGAATCAATTCTAAGAAAGGCCATTATCTGTATGCTATGGCCACAAATCTTGCAAATACCCACAAAGATTCTATCACATAAGCCAAGTGAGGTCAAGCTCTAATTGGTCACACTGGTTTATGGCCCACAAGGGCCATTTATATCTACTGTCACTCTGGGCCAAGTCTCTTTCATTTCCACTTTCATTTATTACCCCTTGATAGCTGGTCCTTAAGTAAATACTTAAAGAGAAAAAACAAAATCAGTCTTTTCTAAAAGCAGATATTTATATTTTAAAGATCTGATAAAAACTAATAAATGAACAAGAAGAGGAGAGGAAAGGAGGGTGGCGTACATCTTCATAAAGTTAAGCTTAATTTTTATTTTGGCTAAATAAATGGTTATTTCCTTTAAAGAGAATATTTGAGAGATTCCCAGTTATTCTTATGCCAGAAAACAATTCTTTCCTATCACTAGCTAATATCAAACTAACAGAAATAATTGATAAAAATGAGGCCACATGGATAAGAGGAGTTAAGCTCTACCAAACACTGGCACCATACAGAAAGGTTCAAAACAAAATACATCAAAATCCTCCCTAAAATAGAAGCTGCTGACTTTACAAGAACCAAAACTGTGCCTATATCAAAGCACACAGACCATTTCTAAAACTTTTAAATGCCCAACCTTCACCCTGAATCAAGTTCACCTCCAACAGTTTCTAAAGGCAGTCGGCAAAATTCAAATAAAATCTGAAGTTTAGTTTAACAGCAATGTACCAATGTCAGTTTCTCAGTTTTGATCAAGGTACTACAGTAATGCAAGATATCAACAATAAGAAAAACTGGGTACAGGGTAGCTGAGAACTCTCTCTTTTGTCTTTGTAACTTTTCTGTAAATCCAAAATCATTCACAAATAATAAGTTTACTTAAAAACAAACAAAAAGCAGCTGTCCTAAAGCAGAGTCTCTGAATTTAACTATAAAGCTGTATTCCCCAAAACATGATGGAAAAAAACACAATAATCTAGAGATTTCCTAACAGCAAACGTAGCCAAGCAGCTAAACTCAATAAAGAAGGAGAATTAATGGAAAAGACAATTGCCTGGGGTGTCTGGATAAGGTATCCAAACATAGTTTGTTTTATATACTCCTGAAAGGCTGTTTGTAAACCAAACTTATAGAATTCAAATCACATTCTGAACACTGTAAGGAAACATGTGCATTTGCATAGCTATTTAATAAATACCAGGATAATGGGGACACGTATTATGTAATAAGAATTATGACACTCTCACTGACTGTTTGCTGAAGGTGGCTTTGCATGCATCACCTTCGTCCACAGAGTTGCCCTGCGAGCCACAGGAGTTTATGCTTCCCAAGCAGCCCTTGCCTCACAGGTCTCCAAGTCTCTATTCTCCCTTTCTCTGCTAAGCCATCTTTGTGTGGTTTTGGTTAACTCAGAGCTATTATAATGAGGAATTCAATTCACGTACCGGTCCCAATATCCAAACACCAGCCTTGGTCTCCACAGTACCACATGTCCTTGGGCAACAAGACCAAGCAAGGAAGAATACCCCACCGAACAAGAGGGTGTGAAGGAGGTAAGTGCATGACAACTATGCTTGCTGTTACTTGGGCTCACACTAAAATCCCGCTGCTGGCCACAGAACGGACTCCTGACGCCAGCCCTCCTTTTCCCGCCCCGTTGGTCAGATGGAAACGACTACCAGTACTAGAAGAACAATTCAGGATCTGATAAAAAGGATGCCTTTACTCAGTCAGTCCAGGTTAGAAAAACCTACCAGGGAACTGGTTTCTCATCCATGGATGAGTTAAGCAGGGTTCTAAGTTCCAAATAGATAAGGGGCTAGAAAATCGGTCTTAAATTGTTCGGGAGTCAACCACACATGGTTCTCCTGCTCACGGTTTTGCCTGGGTCTTGCCATTGTGGCTACAAAATCTCATTAAACACTTGGGATAAAAATAATGTGTATATCAGGTCATTGTTAAAAATTACTCATCCTCCTCCCCATCACCTCCTTGGGAGGAGTATGAGTCCATGCCCCTGGACTTGGCTTTGGCCCTGTGACTTGCTTTGACCAAGGGCATATAGGCTGAAGAAACCACATACTGTCCTGAACCTAGGCCTTAAGAAGCCTTGCATATTCCTAGCTGTGTTCTTGCAGTCTCTACTCACCGTAGAAAACAGACCTCCCGTAGAGCTGCTGCTTCTTCACCCTACACCCCAGAATAAAGACACATGGGACAAAACTGCTCCTGCTGACCTACAGACTCATTAGCAAGACCAGGTAGGTCAAAATGATGAGACTCAATAATGATGATGTAAGCCACTGGGTTGGGGGGGCGGCTTGTTGGACACATGATATTGCCCATAGTTGAGTGGTAGGCCCTATCCAGGTGCAAAAGCATCTCTCCAGGTGCAAAAGCATCAGGTACTTACCACCATCAATTCCAGGCCAGCCCATGAAGTGAGCAGAAATCTGCTTCTCATCCTTCCCATACTCGTTCTTGGCTACTAGCTTGTAGTCACCGTTGTTCATGTGAGTGGGATTATCCAGCTGGAGGCAGCCGTGGTACTCCGTGTGATTGGTAACATGGATTTTAGTACAGATGTACTTGGACTCATTCAGTATGGCCCCATTATAGAACCACTGCAGCGCTGGTTTGGGGTTGCCTTTCACAGTGAATGGAATGCACCAGTGGTGGTCTGAGGTTGGAGATTCGAGAAATGTGATAGTTGGAGCAACTAAATTGAAAAAGAGAGAGTTAATAGCATCAGAAAGTTCAAGAATTTTCCCCATCTCCAGATTTCTGTCATCGATAGGGGGTTTTATTCAACCATTGCTTGATTTAAGAAAACACACATGACCCGCAACCCTGGAATCCACCAACATTTTGTATCATCAACAAAGCTGATATAACTTCCTACAGAGAGCATCAGAGAGATTCCTCTCCCCACTCTGCCAAAGGCTCATGCATCACAGTTATTTTTTCACATCTAATCAGTGTGGGAACCAGCTCCAAAGAGATCTCAGAGACGTCTGATGGAGGAAAGGGTTCAATTGAAGTTGACTTTGGTTTATATGCTTTTATATTATATAGATTGATCATCAAAACATCAAGGGCCACTATTTTTAATGTACTTCACTAAATAATACAAATAATGACTAAGATGACTTTGGAAATCTTGCCTACAGCCCAAATCTCACATAAATTATGCAAAACAGATCAAACTGATCAATGCAGTAAATGTTCCTACTGATGCTGATTGATTTCACTGATTATCAATAGTAAATGCTCTTTAAAAGCATCACATTTCATTATAATACAGTGGGATTTTTGGCTAGGATTTCAGATGTAATGTTTTGATCCTTCTAATGTTGAAATCCTATCTAAACCTGGACAAACTAGAGATTATTTGAACATTAAATATAAAGCACTTTATGCTTTGAGAAACAAATATTAAGAAGCATTTTAAAACAGAGTAATTATCCTAAGTGAAGGTATTAAAGACCCCTTATAACTGTGTATTTTAATGTGGTCTGCCTTTGACAATTATACAACCAAGAATTAGAAAACACCTTTGAGATCTAATGGCATCATTTTTCAGATGAAGAAACTTAAATCCAGTGAGCTTAAGCAACTTGGTCAAGGTTACTGAGGGAGGCAGATCTGAAACAAGAATCCAGGTCTCCTGATGTCTAATCCAAAAGCCCTGCCCCTCATGCACCGCCTCCTGGTTGTATATAATTCCTTACACGAAGGGGAAAAGAAATTGTAGCCTGATAACTAATATGCTCTGAGTGAGGTCACTGCAAAGGTTATCTCAGTTGTTAATATTCTTTATCACTTATTCCTTCTATTCTTTATCTAAACTTTGATAGATAAGGTTAATTCTTCAGACCATGGCTCCCATATAAATAGCCACATAAACTGAGAAAATATTGAATTTGCACGTCTTTATTTGTAGGTCTGTGTTACAAAAACAAGGGCCACAGTGGGGTGGGAACCACACTTACCTTCCTCCCACCAGCCCAGGCCCCGATGCCCAGGACACACTTATTCATTCCATCATGCTCAGATGAGCTTTTGGTGTGGTGCTGATTTAAGGACATAAAGTCAGAAGCTGGTCATATACGTCTGGGGATAACATTAACTTCAGGCTTCGAGGAAGGTCAAAATTGGTAAGAAATTATGAGTCCAGTGCTTACTGGGCATAGTGGTAGTACTGCCACTGACAAAAGACTGGTCGGTGACACCAGTCATTCACTCCGACAATCACACAATGAAGGCCTGGTATGAGTGAATGTTAACCAGTGTCTGCATGTGTGCAAGTGTGTACTCGTGCAGACACACATGGGTACTTGTGTTTTTCTCATCCAAGTCCTAATTCAAACAGAGTAAAACCTCATTAATTTATACCATGCTGACACAGGGTTTGCCATGATGTGAACAGTGTATGTGATTTTTACTGAATTCACACTGAATGCTATAATCTGGAATGTTAAAATATGGGTCATGTTATTTATAATACTGGAAAATAATGCCCATATGCTTAAGAAGCATTAATATCCTCTTAGTTTCGATGTGTACAGAAATTTAAGGCAGTTACAAGAATGAAAGATTTTTGCAGGTGATGATAATTTTCAATAATTTCAGTAGGACTCCTCCAATCTTCTCATTCAAACTAATGAGGTTTTATTGTATCCACAGTAAAAGTAGGTGTTTATGAACAGCCAGCCCCATTCTTTAGGTATCAAAACTTTAAAACCCAATATTGCTTTTATGCAGAAAAAAATTTAGAAGCTGGTTTATCAGAATTTAAACTAAAACTTAGGAGCAAGAGGTGGATAACCAGCTCAAATATGTTCTATCAAATAAAGACAGGGGAAGGCACAGAGGACAAGCTTAAGATCAAAAAAGAAACTGAAGGGAAGGAAAGACAACGCATGGGGAAGAGAGATTAGCAGAAATAGAACAAGTGAAAGAGGCTGATAACATTTCTTAATTAAGTATGCACAGAACACTGCATACACTTTTTTTTTAACACACTTAAGCAGCACCCAGAGTGCCCCGACAACAAGTAGGTGTGTCCATGATCATTTGCTATTAAAAATACATGCTGGTCTGATTACGTACAATGCACAGTGAGGTTCACAGAATCTTGATCTTCTCCTACAAGATTTTCTGCCACACAAGAGATTTGCTTTCCACTGTCATCAGATGAAATGTTAGTTATCCTTAAGGAGCCCTGTGTGTGGCTTGTTTCATTCTACAAATGAATTAACAGACAAAGATAATCTTTGTTAGGAGTGATCCCAAAGTGACGAGATTTGGGGTTTCTTCCCCTGACTAGAGAAAATAATTAGTAACATTAGAAGAGGCTTCCAGCCTAATCAAGCACAGGCAAAGGAGTAAATTAGAAGTTGTTCTATTTCTCTAGATTTCAATTGTTTAATATGTGAAATTAATTTAATCCTTGAACGCCTACCTACCTTCCTCCAAGGGAAAAGGAGAGTCACTCACCTTGCTCGCGATGACAGAAAAAGCTCCCTAGAGACATAGACTCTCTCCAGATTATTGGGTTTACGTAACTAAAATGCAAACCTGCATTAGTCTTTGTTAATTAAAAATAAATATAAAGATACACCAAAAATTCCTTGTATGTGGCTCTATAAAATAATAAATGGTTATCGCTAGGTTAAATCAACCTCAAGTTCTGAGACACTCTCATCTTTCTAGGAATACAGAGCCAAAGACAAGCCTTACCATATGTTTGGAAACCAGATTACCGACATCCCAGTACAAATTCGGAACTGGATCACCCGCAACAGTACAAGATAATGTGATAGACTTTCCTTCCTCCACAGTGAGGTTAGGCGCAGCCAAATTTGCTGACGGCAAACCTGTGCAACATGAAAAGTAAATGGAGACATATACAAATAAATGCATTATCAAAAAAAGCAATAAATTGAAAACTCTTTATGCTTCAAAATTAATGATCAATTACTTCCTGAGACTGATTTATGTTGATCTGAAAAGACTGCCAGGTTGATAAGCTTTACAGATTTAATGTGAACCAAAAATATGCGATAATAAGATTATTAAACAAATTTTACACATTTCTTGAAAATACTATTGCAGAATAAATTTTTTATTTTAAAAGACACTAGTTTGCAGAATTACATCCTCTACTTATTTTTCTGTTCCACAGTTACTAAAATAAGCATTGTATCTGCAGACCATCTTAGCTCTGTATCTCCTTCTCTCCACATTTTTTATAGGCAAGAACAAAACAGTAAGAGGCATTTACATTTTTTTAATAAATCCATTTTTTTGCATTAAGTAACTCATAAATCTAACCCACTACAAGATGTAGATTTTGAAAGAGTCAGACCATGGAAGGAAAAGGTAGTGTCAAAGCATATTTCAAAGACATGAAGCTTGAACTGTGACAGTATTACAGTATTTCCAAGCTATATAAGTCATAGTTAAATATTATGGGTAAAACTGGTCATCCTGTTCATGACGTGATGAAAAAAGCAAGACAGATGTTTATGCCAATGAAAAGTTCTTTTGTGGAAAAATACTGAAGAAATATTTATTATCTGATAAAATTTTGAACCTTATAAACATATTTCAGTATTTCAAAAGAGCATCAACTTAATAGTTTTATATTTCCAAAGCTAGTTTTCCTCTATCAATGCTGCTATCATTTCACCAAACTATCACACCTCTTGAGTGTTTACACTGCTTTTAACCGTATAGGAATCATAGTATTTTTCACATGAAGACAGGTCTCATAGAGTGTGACAACATGTCAGGTCCTGCCAGTCAAGCTAGTTAGTCCCTTGCTTGGTATCAGAAGCTCTGCTTGGGGTTGCATTTAGCCCAACAGCTGTGTCCCATGGAACAATGACACACAATTAACTGAGGAGTAACCCGGAGATCAGAAAAGGCAATTCATCTTCAACAGCCGTTAAACTGCAATTAACCCACCCACCTAGCGTTTTGTGGCCCCTCTGCTTCACTGTCTATAAACCCTTCCTTTATGATGCACTCCTTCATGACAAAGCCATTATTCTTTACTACTAAAACCAGACTGAAACAAGATTTACACAGCATATGTCTCATGGTACTCCCACCATTGTCAGGGGACTTCCCAACAAGCTCTGGCTTTCGGTGACTGGTGTGACTTCCTCACACTTCCTCCCTGCCAGCAACCAATAGAGAGCAACATTCTGTCTTTCATGGCAATTCAGAAAGGCCCCTAACTCTTTGTGTTATACAGGACAATGAAGCAAATATGAGTGATCAAGACACAGTGTAGTTAATAGGAATGAGGACTAGATCAGGGGTCAAGAGCCCAAGACCCTAAATCTGACTCATACCATGTGGCCTTGGGTGAGTCATTTCCTCTGTCCCCATGTTTTCTTTTAATTTGTATAAAATTAAGCTGCTCATTTAGAAGATCTAGCTCTAAGTCCTTCTAGTTCCAATATTTGGTGACAGCATCCATGACAATTAAGTTTTCTGGTTTATTAAGAAGTTGTCAAGGTAAGATATAAGATAAGGGCTTACTTAGTGAAAAATCTCCTTGAATTCAGTGGTATCATCTAGGTGACTTTTCTAAAACCTCTATATATTTAAATCAAAATATATAGTCGCAGAATTTGAAGAGTCTGTAATTCTATAAAACTTGTTATGGAATATCCAGTCTACTTTGTGATAAAGAGTAGTCTCACTGCACCCATGCGGCCCTCTTTTCTATTCCTCAGAGGCACTCACTCATTTCGTCTCTGTTTAGTTCTATTTCAGACATTGATCCCTACATCTAAATATCATGCTTTGATTGCTACTTCTTGATTTTTCTGTGATAACATCATCTACTGACCTCTCACTGTGAAAGAGAAGGGTCACTTTCACACAGGAGGCCAGCCCTCCCCACATGCTCATAGCACACTCGACGTACTCTGTCTTCATACCCTTACCTGTGCTGTGAAGTTAGGTTGTCTGTATGTAGATGTAAAGGTTATTATAAAAATATAAACCCTACCAATACCTGAACCATCATGTAATAGTTATGTTTTAACAAATTTAAGAAAGCACTAATTATAGGCTATGACACTGTGATATATACCATTAAGAAAGAAAAAAAAATTATGCCAACTCAACTATGATGCAATGCTTTCTCATCACTTAGATCTCTTATTATTTGGATGTTGAACCTTCCTAGATGTCCCATCGAATTTTTTCATCCTTTGTTTCCCATGTTCCATGTTTGTGTCTATTTGTTCTATTTATAGGGAGATTTCCTCAGATTTACCTGTCAAACCTGCTTTTTAGGCTTTCGTTACTTTGTCACATATTTAGTTTCCAAGGCTCATCTTTTGATCCCGACTGGTCTTCTATTTTAATAGCACCTTGTTTTTATAGGTGCGATGTCTCTTCTGATTTCTGGGGGATATTAATGATAATTTCTTTTTACATTTTTTCTCTCCATAACAACCTTGTTTCTTATAACTATTTTCTTTCTCTCTTTGACTGTTTTGTGTTTGTCTTTTATATTATAAGATTTTCTCAAACAGTTGATGATCCTTGGCCATTCACACATCCATAAGAATGAGGTATTAGAAGCATTGCATATTTATTCACTGTTGGCTTCATTGAAGGAAAATATTATTAGGTTTCTTGCTGAGTACTCCCTGATGTCAGTATCATTAAATCATTTTGAGGAAGGGACTGGTCAAATCATTCAGATAATGTTCTTTCAGTGTCCTCCTTGGGGGAAGAAGGCTGGGAATATCAATATTCAGTATGTAAATCCATTATTTTCCTATGGTTCTCACAGCCTTTACTCTATGTGGAATAAGACCTTTGTTTCATGCTCTTTAGAGAATAGCCCTGCTGAGGCGGAAGGGGTGGAGTTACCTAGGATGTATGGAACAAAAATGGGATTAACTCCTTCTTAATAGGCTTTCAACCAATGTCCTGAGTTTGGCATTAACTGTACAGCCCTTTTATGAGCCTTGTAGCAAGTCTGCAACATACCAAGCTTCTCCTTGCCTTTCTCCATTGCCAACTTGGTAATCAGCATTCTCAGCCTTTAGGTCAGTTACTACTTATCCATCCACTCTCCAGCTTGCCATTAATTTGTGTGCTTCGTTGACTCTTCTGTCTTCTTCTTTGTACTGACAGGTCTACCTGCTGATGCTGTGGGACCGCGGAGCCAGGGCCTGCCATGGAGCTTAGTCTTAAGGGATGACCTGGGGCCTCCGCGGCCAGAAACAGCCAAGGGCTTGGAGACACCCCTCTATGTACCTCAAGTACAAACCTGTGGGGTAAATTTCCTACCTTTTATAAATGTATCTCCAATATAGAAATTTTCAGCAGAAAAACTGGTAAAAGTGAAGAGGTTCTCAGCAGAGAATCCTACACCATAATCTTAATGTCCCCTATAATATCTAATAGGATTTCCTTCAAGCCTAAACTTATATAAATAACAATTCTAAAAATGTTTGTTTAATTATAGTAACAATAATAGTACTTATTAGGTATTCATTAGACAAGATACTCCTCTCTAATACTTGAAGTTTTTGTTTTATGTAACCCTTATAACCAATCTTAAAGTTAAGTATTTTGGCCTCATTTAATTAATGAAGTCTATGAATTTTGGAAAAGTCAAATCCATCTTCTAAAGTTATCCAAATCTTTATCCTGGGATTTGAACCCCATGCTTAGGGTCTTCACAACTACACTATACCACCCCCCGCCGAACCGCGTATTTCCATTTTAGCACAGACCATAAACAGCAACACATACCCATGATCTAGGAATTTGGTTCATTTGAAAAAAAATTACATTTCTATTTGTGAGGGAAAAGTAAGGCCCTTTTATTTATAGAGAAACTGTATCACACTGTCACAGCAGTTTCCAAAGGAATCTGTGCAAAATTGGCCAAGTCTAGATCTTTTAAATGTAAAGTCTTCCGCAAATGAGTAAGCATCTGACTCACGTTAATTCTACATTAATATGCTGGCCAAAGGCTTAATAATGGAAAAAACAATCTGTACTTGAAATATCACTTGAGGTTTAATTAGTACAATAAAAATGAATTGTGAAGCATGAATAGCCAAGGCAGAATAAACCATTTGCCAGGCCCCACTTCCTGGCTTAATAGGCTTTGAAATAGGCACAAAACCAGAGCAAAGCTCAGCAACGCTTCCAACCGCTTCCAGCGCTACTGTAACAGGACCCTGATTTGAGCTCCAGGGACATCTTCTTCGCGTCTGAGAAATTTCACTGGAGATGAGAGACTACCTGTGGCCCAGGTGGACAGACACCTTTATGACAGTGTCTCCTGACCTGTATTCAGGAAAGACATACCAGCCTGTAGACCTCGGCAGAAAATCATCAACCATCTAGTGAAAAGGCTGATTTTCTTAGATCAGAGTTTTTCAAACTTTAACATGCATGTGAATCAGCAACAGAACTTATTAAAGTTTTTTTTTCCAGTAGGTCTGGGCTGGTGCCTAAGCATCCACATTTCTAACAAACTCTCTGTTCCACAGACAGCACTTTGTGTAGCAAGGGTTTAGATGATGGACATGACAATTGTTCACTAAGCTTCTGCTTCTATAGTTATTATTCTTAAACCTGACAGGGGCCGGAGCAATTACCTACTCCACCAAACTTTCCCCAAAGTGTGCAGTACGTTCTTTGAAAATCTAATTCCTTGAGATGCTCTGTGGTTTAAAAAAAAAAAAAATCCGCCCTGGCTGGTGATGCTCAGTAGATCGAGCATCAGCCCGCTAACCAAAGGGTTGCCAGTTCAATCCCCAGTCAGGGCACATGCCTGGGTTGCAGACCAGTTCCCCAGTAGTGGGTGTGCGAGAGGCAACCACACATTGATGTTTTCTCCCTCTCTTTCTCTTTCCCTTCTCCTGTCTCTGAAAATAAATAAATAAAATCTTTTTAAAAAATCTAATATTTTTAAAAAACTATACAAAATTCTGTAACTCTGATGTTCACTATGCACATTGCCATATTAAAAGCTCTGATAAGTCCTGCTTTAAAGACAACCATTTAACTTCCATTGACCTTATATTCCCCAAGCTTATTTGAGTACATAGCATTTCTTTGTGATACCTTGTTGTGGCTTTATTTTTATTTTAAGTAATTTGACCAAATATAACATATACATATATTTAAATTCAGATGTAAACTATATTGAAAGCTGCTCATTTTAATGATAGCAATAACATTAATAGCTAATATTTAGTGAGCACTTGCTATATGCTAGACCTCATCTATTTTCCATATAATCTTATTTGTCAACCTTGAAACTCCAGAAAGCAAGTGTCTTAAATATGCCTATTACCAGGTGAGGAAATTAAAGCTTATGAAGCGTCACGAGTAGATGGCCAGGAGTGGGAATTGGCCCTAATTCACATCTGTCTGTCCATGGCTTTAACCAACACACTGATTGGCTGATCCTTTACTGGGCTCTTCCATGCCTCTGATCCCTTCCATCAGGGCACATTGCTTGAGAGTTGACCATATTGACTAATCCCTTTGATCACTAATTCCAATGCAGGGTCACACTTTCTATTAATTGAAGAAAACTAACTTCAGATCATTTTGGTTTATTAAGCGGGTTTTGTAATAAATGAGATGGGACAAGCTTGGGTCTTATTCTTCAACATCTGCATATAAGTCTGAATAGTGTTCTTTCTAATCTCATTTTAGTGATCCTGAGCTCTGTTCATTTCATTTTGGATCATCACTCTGTGTGTACAAAAATGTTCAAGTAAACTATGATTTTGTCTACTTTTTCTAAGATTTTCTCTTCTTTCTGTCTCCTTGAAATGTCTTCCAATTTCTTGGACTCCTAATCCTACATATTTCACTACCAGTAATGAAGCCAGAATGAGCCTGACCTATTCTGAAGAGGCTGCTTTACACCTGGTTGCAAAAATGACAAAATTAGCAAAGAGACCACTCAAGTTCAAATAGGAAACTGTGCCTCTATGCTTGTGTGAGCTCTGTTATGACAGTGACAGCAACTATAAGCCTTCTAAACACAAAAATATGAACAGTGGCTGACGGGTTAGAAAAAACAGCTTTGTTTGCTATTCTAAAAAGGCAGGAAGAAAGAAAGGAAGAATCCACTGTATGGTTTTCTTTGTTTTAGCAAATAAAACCTGATCTCTAATTAAAGTAAGCAAAACAGTAAACTAGATTTTTTATGTGTTTCTCAAAAAAACAACAACAACAAAAAAAAAAAACCACAGCTAAAAGGCTAAGAAAATGCTTTATACTAATCTAACTTCACACAGAGTATTAATGCAGCATTTCCTTTTAATCTTCTATAAATGCTAACAAAATAGAAGTACTATCAATCTATTTTCGTAGCTCAAAACAAACAATAAAAAGAGTATGTATGCCCCGGCTTGTGTGGCTCAGTGGATTGAGTACCGGCCCGTGAACCACATGGTCACTGGTTTGGTCCCCAGTCAGGGCACATGCCTTGGTTGCAGGCCAGGTCCCCAGTAGGGGATTCATGAGAGGCAACCACACATTGATGTTTCTCTCCCTCTCTTTCTCCCTCCCTTCCCCTCTCTCTAAAAATAAATAAATAAAATCTTGAAAAAAGAAAAGAGTATGTAGGAAGGTGCTAAACAGATGTGTACTACAAACTATGGTAGAAACCAAAATAATTCTTAAAAATAAATCATTCAAATCAATTTACCAGAAGGAACCAGGCCTCTCCTCCAAGCACCTGTGGACTGACTTTTCCCATCATAAACAGTATTTTGTTGATGTGTCTTAAGGAGTCTCCACACTAAAAGTTTGAAGGTTGGAAATGTGGAAAATTGATATTGTCGGTATAAATAACAAGGGAACCAAAGGCAGGACTGATTTCAATCCATGAGACCATTAAGCGTGTTTTATATAGTAACTGCACAGTCCGTCAGCCATCAGCTGAATTAACACCTTATGTTCACTCTTGGACATGCTAACTAGTTACTAGTAAAATGTGTTGAAGAATTGTTTTGATCTGACCCAGAGGAATATTGCCTTTTTAAAATACATTTGCCATCTGGTTAGAACAGAGCAGTTCATCCACTAACCCTTCCTGAAGAAACTCTCTTCCAGAGGTTTGAATCATAATTACAGCATAAAAATATTAAAGTGAAACATTTTTTGCAAACCAACCGCTGATGATCAACCGGTGTACAGGCATCGAGTACAAAAATTTAGAATATGCTATGTGATAAGTAATTTCATCCTTAAAAGAAGTAGCAGGGACTTTTTTATATGGAGTGATGAATAGCTTTCCTTCATTACCAGTTGTATGGTTCAGTTTTTGTCTTTAGAACCAGCACTCATAGCACCCCTTCTTTTCTGATTAATGTGGACATTTTATATGAACATATTTTGTTGGCTTGCAGTTAATAAAGTTTTTCTAAGGTTAAAAAGGACTTTCCAGAGAAACAGACCATAACATGTTTCACAGCATGAATAAATTTACCATAATTCACAGCAGGAGGGGACTGTTAGAAAAATACTGTGAGGCATTTTGACTGTGCTGCTAATGGGAACAGGGGGACGGCGCAGTTAAGCTTCCCACCCCACCCGCCAGGCTCACTTAATCACTAAGGGCAAAAGGAAAAAAAAAAGAATTAAGATCCTTCAAAACGCAGTGATAATTTGTAATTTATATGAATATCTATCCGCTGTGCTGTACACCTGAAACCAATACAAAAACATGTTGAATGTAACCTGTAATGGAAAAATAAAATTTAAAAAATACACACAACTTCAGAATTAACGTTTTAAAAAATGCAATGATAAAAATTTCAAAAAGAACTACAAAATATGGTATAATTTGTCTAGAATAATATGTGTTTAAGTTCTCTTTACTAAACTGAAATATCCATACCATTATATTAAAAATTCGGCCCAATCTGATCATTAATATAATATGGTTCATGCATTTATCAATAGATCAATTCAGCAAACATTAATTGAATCCCTATTATGTTCAAGGTATATATTAGGCAGTCTGGAGGATTCATGTTTGCATATAAAATGTAGACAATTTGTCAACCATACAATACCTACAAGAAAAATACAAAAATAGGAAGTTTTTTGTTTATTTGTTTTTAATCACAGTTGGCATTCACTATTAGTTTCAGGTGGACAACATTGTGATTAGACATTTATATGTACCATATGAAGCAATTATCTTGATAAGTCCAGTATTCATCTGACACCATACATTAGAGTATTATTGATTATATTCCCCATGCTGTGCTTTACATTCGGTGACTATTTTTATAACTGGCAATGGGTACTCTTTAATAAATGGTAAATTTTTTTAAAAGCCTACCTTATAAAGAATTCAATCCCAATAGCTCTTTTTATTGAAATTAAAATATTACTAGTTGCAAACTAAATGCAGTGGCCATAGTTATTGGCAAATTGGTTTACAACGATTAAACACACAAGACCAAATTCTTCTGAGTCATTCTTAGAGTTAGCCAAAAGGCTTAATTTTTAAAAAAGTGGAAATAAGATAAATTCAACATACTGTGACTTAATTAAACATAACAGATATGTTTTAAAAGTTTGCGACAGGTTAGATCCAAAGGAAAAATCACGGAGCATGAATCTGTGTTTTGAACAAGATCTAACTTGAAGATATTAGCATATTACCTGATTTCTTCAATGCGGAACTTCTGAGACAGTTGAAATCCAAAAATCTAGTGTAATTTACTGCTCACTCTAACTTCTCTTTAAAGAACCATAGTTGGGAAACCATCATGAAGAAAATTAATATATGACTAAGCCCCATATTGAAGTTTCCCCCTTGGCATCTCAAATCTCTCAAAATGTTGTAAAAATGTTTAAAATGCAGAACCATGTTGAAAAACAAGAAAGCATACTGTTGATGAACAAGAAACTATGAGGAACCTCTGAACAAGAGGAAACAGAGAACTAGGATTAAAGGAAAACAGCACAGCTCCAAGTGAATATATAGTAGATTAGGGTTAGGCTCTAGGCCCACCCAAGACTGAAGGGGTGAACTGCAAGACAGAGCCCCACCTAGGCCAAGCCATGGGGTCATTGGTTACAATAGGAGAAATAGACTTTCCACGTCCCACCCCTACTTTCCCACCACGGACACAGATCCAACAACACCTGTAGCTACCTACAAGTAGAAGCAATGAGGGCAAGAACTTGACAGGAGAAAATCAGTCATGCTAGTTGCTGTGACAAGCTAGAGATGTAGTGAGCTCCAGTGTGGAAAAGGCATTTCAATCATAATAACCTATCACTGGAGATTGCAGAAATTAAAAATTGATTGTTGGAAGAGAAAAATTCAGTAGCTGCGAAAATAGCTGAAGGGGAAAGTAGTGAGGAAGCCAATTCTCCCACAATGCAGCACACAAGGACAAGCAGATGGAAAGTATTACAGAAAGATTGAAAGGTATGAAGGGAGGAGCCAGAAGCATAAATATTTATCTACATAAATTAGAAAATTCTTCCAGAACTAAAGACATGAACACTCATACTGGAAAAGTATGCTGCATATCAACTACAATAAATTTTTAAACACACACACACATACACCCCTAGTTATATTGTGGTAAAGTTTAAGAATAACATGGACTCTTTAAAACTTCTAGAGGAAAGGGAAAGCAGAGGTTACCTATCAAGAAATGAGCATCAGATTGGCCTCAAGCATCTCATCAGCAACACTGAAATACAAGGTAATATGGTACAATATCTGCAAAATTCTAATAACTAATTTTGAGTCTAGAATTTTACACTCAGCCAATGCCACTGAGAAGAAAAAATACAGGCTGATTTTCCACCAGGCGAGAACGTGACAATTTTATTTTTTTAATTTCCCTGAAAAAAATACTAGAGAACACGCTCCAGCAAAAAGCAAAACCTCTCCAAGAAGAAGTAGTAAGATACAAAAATCAGTGATACGCACACGCAGAAATAGTAAATCTTCCCCAAAATCAAGTAATAATCTAAAAATAATCCCAGACTAAAACAATGTGAGAGATGGAAGGAGGAAGTAAAGAGAAATAAAAGTATCTTGTCTTGTGAAGGGTTAGCTCTAGATACTTACAGAAAATGTTTCAATATGTGTGGTATTTTGTCATTATACAGTGACAAAAACAAATATAATTTATAAAATTCAACAAATTAAGAAAAAAGTAAAACAAAGAATACTATCATAGAAGAAAAAGAAAGAAAAGGAAAACTACACAAAGGCTATAAATAGGTAATTCACTGAAGAATAAACACAATGGCCAATAAATATAGAAGACACTCAACAGTAAACAGAAAAATACAAACTAAAAATCTATTGCATATCATTTTTTAGAGAAACAAAAATACATTCACTAATATTAAGACATGCTTTTCTGAGTTGGCTATACATTGGTACAACCATTTTTTGAAGTGCAAACCATGTAAACCAAAAAGTCTGCTTCCTACTATGTTCTCTGGAAAAATCTTTGCACCTGTACATATGCTTACTGGAACATTTTAGTAGCAATGAAAAATGGGAGATAAGCTAAATATCCATCAATATGGAAGATGTAATATAATTAAGATTTATTCTGCCATGAATACTATGCAATGATTAAAAAAAATATGATAGGTCTATGACTACTGACCTGAAAAGTCACAAACAAATAAAAGACAAGCTTTTTGTAATACAGTAAGTTATTTTTATAACAAAATGTATTGATATGACTTGTGCAATTATAAATAAGCAAAAAACACTTGAAAGAAAATAAAAATAAAACAGTAAGAATATGAAAGTGATAGAAAAAAATGAGTCTATCAATTCTCCTTTTATAATGCTGGTTTTTGAAACGCATTATTGACATTGAAATTAATTGAGAATGTTACCATGAATGTTACAAATCCTAATTAATCAATCAAGCACATGCACTCTGATAATGGATTCAATGCCTCACTCTCATACACACAATGCATTGACTAATTTGTAGGAATAATATAAATACGAAATTATTGAAAATTGACAAATTAATGAGGAAAAATGAGGACCAGGTCACTGCTGCCAGTCCCCTACCACGATCAAAATGGTGTATCAACAACACAGATAGCGAAGTGCATTATCAGGGTGCTGTCAAGAGAACATGACCAAAAATTAACATTAAAAAAATAGAATTGGTTTGAGGCGAGGGCAAGGCAGACATCTCTTCAGAGGCAGCTTGTGAAATCAGCACAGGAATCAGGTGCTTTCTCTTTTTCGCTCTCAGTGGCTGCTGAACCAGGGTGGTCACAACAGCCACGGGGATTTGGGAGCTGGCCAAGGGGCCAGGCGACTCAAAACTGGATTTCTTGTCCCTCTAGGCAGTTTCTCGCAGTGGTGCAAATTTATACCAGAACAGAGGACAGTTACCTTCTTATTAATCAGGAAAAGATATATATTAAAAGGTTGGTTTGTTGGGTTGTTTTTTTTTTCCAGTATTGGTTAGCAAAGAAAGCTGAGGGAAGCCGGCAAGGGCGCAAAGCCTGACTTCCCCATTATGAAGACAAAGCTCTCCAGCTATGACAGAAAAATCTGTGGGAAGGGTAACTGCTGTCTTCTAAGCCCCTGCAAGGTTAAGAAACAAACACTTAACCTTTCTTTGTATTACATTCTCATTCAAAATAAGCAGCAGCTATATTTCCCTTACATGAAAATTAACCCCCAACAATAGGGGCCTCTGAAAACAGGGAACCAGATGTTTATGGTTGATATGAAGATTCCTCAAGGCCAAGAACCAGGTGCTACGTGGCTTTGTGCTGAGTCAGCAGCCACTAGGCCAGAAGATTAAATACTATTGTGAAGTGATTAACTGGTTGACTAACTGATTAAAATTTTAAGAGAAATAATAAGAATATGTGAGAATGGTAGAGGTGTGTCACAGAAGCCCTTAGTGGTGAGACCCTAACAGGCTCTCTTAGATTCTCCTTCCCTATAAACACATTGGCCCTCACAGGGGGCTGTGACTTCATCACACGGTGCCCCTGTAAATTCTGGAGGTGTAAATGCTGGGGAGAGAAGTGTGGACTAGAGTAAAGGAGCAGACAGTAAACCCAGACACGGGGAGAAGCACGTGTAAGGGCAGATCTGTGGACACAGGCATCTGGCAGCAAGACAAGTTGAAGGGAATGTGCTGGATTGAACTACACTTTCTCATGCTGCCAGGACACGTTATCACCTTGAGTTCCTTTCCTCTACATGGCCTGGGTGCCAACCAAGAATATATGTGGCCAGTGGAGTATCACACTCTTAGCAGATATTTTTTGGATGGATGCATGGGTGGATGGATGCTTGCATGGATAAGTTGACAGGAGGATGGATGGATTAATGGATGCGTGGGTGGGTGGACGGATGGATGGATGCATGGACGCATGGATGCAAGCATGGATATATGGATGCATGAATGGATGTGTGGATGCGTGAATGCATGGATGGACGAATAAAGGAATAAAGCGTGTGCTTTTTTCTCTGTGTACTTTAAAGTCAACATTCAAAATTAATGTTCTACTTGCAAAAAATGTTCAGCAAAGTTGCTCCCAGCTGATTTCTCCACACTGTACACAAATGTTGCTCAACTCACTGGAGACATCAACAGCATACTATATAAAATCTGGGTAGTAGTAATCTTCCCAGACTCTCTACCACACCAAGTCAATTAGAATAATTAATAGCAACTGGAACTCATCGACTTAAAAGTAAATTACCGCAATTGGGTATCTGCAGGTTTTCCAGGGGGATATTCTTGCTGCTTTCATTTAGGCAATACAGATCCTGAGTTTCTGGTCTGGATTTAGTCTCCTGAAAAGTCTTGATCCACATAATATCACAGGAGCACATGAATGGATTGCCCACCAAGATCCTACATGGAACAAAAATAAAACCTGGTCAGACTTCTCTTTTTCATTTTAACAACATTCATGTTCATGAAGCACTACAAAGTTATAAATTCTTTCTAGCCAGTAATCTTTGAAAGTCATACCCACCTTTGCAATATAACAGTATTTATTCGTTAATTTAATACTTACTGACCTTCTGCTACATGCAAACACCACTGTAAAGGGTAAATGATGCAAAATGAAGACCTTTCAGAATGATAGGGAAAAGAGCTAGGGACAGAAATAGCTATAATGTAGGATAGAAGAGGGTGTCTCACAAAATGGGGAAATATAAGGTGCCATAACAAATTTATCATAATTATTATACAGTTATTAAGAAGGTCTAAGTGACAATGCCAACAGTAAGTTTTCAGGAATACTAACATAATTATTTCCGGTCAGGCAAGAGATTGAAGTGTTATCATTTAATAAGCTCAAACATCAGTGGAGGACAGAGCAATGTCATTTTAATTTAAAATGAGACTGTAACTACACTGCTAAGACTGAAGTGTGAGAGCTAATCGGGGGGTGCTCACAGCTTTTGCAACCACAGTTCAGTTTGACTGACGCAAGAAATTTGGAGCGAATGTGAGAGAGAATCTGGAGGGGAGCTCTGAGAACTCCGGCACGCATGTGTGCATGTGCACACATGGCTACACACACACACACCAAGCAGAGAGCTCTGAGACCTCCGGCATGCCTGTGCACAGGTGCTCAGGAGTTTAGAGAGCAAGGGCAACGGAGTGCCAGATTGAGCCTCTTAATCCACTGTGAGAGGGTCTGCTGAGATAAAGCCACCATTCAGCCATGCTGCCTGGACTCCTGTGGCCTGCGACTGGTGAAGGAGGAAGTAGTCAAAAGGAAAATTAAAACCGCAAGAAAAAAAAATCTTTAAATGCTTATTTATAATACCCAGTGGCCCATTTAAGATGAATTCCATTTATGGTAATGAGCCTTTAAATGAGGCCATTTAAAATCGTTACATAGGCTCTGCCTGGCATTAACCACAATACTTAAGATTTCTGTGAGGACAGGACCTGGGCTTTGCAACATCATTTACTCCTGTGGTTTTCTGGTCGGGTTCTAAGAATCTCAGGGATCCCTGGAGACTTTTACAACAGTTTCTTTGGGGGAAATGTGGTCATGGCAGACTCATTTAATTTGTGTCTGCTTGATGGCCTCCAAGTGTCCCTCTAAAACCAAAATAAGATTTTATGCTATCGGATATGGAATATAATGCAGAAGAGAACCGCAGTGTTCAAGCCCCATGAATCCAAGGTATTTCCTGGCATCCTGAGTACATAAAAAAGCAAAAGAATCTTTCTGAAAAGGAAGTCTGATTGACTCCACAGAAGGGATAAAGAAGTGAGGGGTTCTTCAGTTACACGTATACCAATGTTCCTCTGACCACACAATGCTGGCAGACAGCTGGTTTCTTCCTCTAGCTCACTGAGCAAACTCCCTTTGCAGTGATTGGTCTTATACTTATTTGTTTAGGCTTCTACCTCTCCCTCCAGAGAGCAGAATCCCAGAACACAGAAACAGCTCTTAAACTGCCATGGCCTAGTGCCATGGTACTTGGATTTGTAAAAGGACACGATGAACATTTGTTGAATGAATTGATTAACTATGTTGCAAGAAGGATATTGAGACATGTGAATTTGGAATCAGAACTCTAATTTTTAACCCACCAAGAAAATTTTCTGCAATGATGCTTAAAATTTTTAGAGCTCCTTACTCTATTCCATGTATCTTCCTTAAGTTTTTATTGTCTATCCCTCTGTTAGAGGTAAACCTAGTACTCCAACTACCTGAATTCAGTTTATTCCAAATAATTGCCAATCACTAAGACTTTCACCATGTAACTCTCATTACTACATATTAGCTTGTTGTTGCTCCGCTAGTGACAGATCTTCTAATCTGCACAGTTTCCTTGTGAATGGGGTGGACCCTCCAACTCAGGCGACATATGGTTTAAGCAAAAGCTCTGCCTGGTATCCGAAGGTCTTGTCCACCTGGGCCCACCTCTGCTAAACGGGGTTCTTTGGGCACCTTAGCCATAGGAACGTAAACCGTTTCTACGTGCTTCATGGTGATAACACAAAAAAGGAACGCACTTGGAAATGCTGGCTATTAGTCATCAACGCATTTCAATATTTTTCCTACCACTTTATAGCAAAGGAAATTGGGGCATAAAGGTAAGTATTGAATGCAGTGGCAGACCTAGAAGAAAATCTTACAAGAACGGGTAGGCAGGGAGAAGGTCTATCCATCCTCCAGAGCTCGCTAAGCACCAGCGGGCAGTAGTTGGTGGGTAAAAGCGGGGTGTTTTACCCACCGTTATTTACTCCTTAAATGAGTTTGCATTCCATTCGGGCCTGGACATCACAGGGACCAAACAGATGGTATGAGATATGTCATCGTTTTTACACAAAGCCTCCATCTTTTTCTCTTTTCCCTTCATTAAAAAATAACTCACTTATGTGAAAGCAACATTTAAATTCATCAAAAATGAAATGTTACTACTGAGGTTTCTATTTTTATTGCTGAATCATGTCTTCATGAGGGGAAAAAGAAAATAAGTAACCAAAACTTGAGAAATCGTTTTTCAAGAATGTTGGCATAAAAATAGATCTGCAGCATCACTCATTTAAAAAAAATACTTAATTGCCCTTTTCCTTGAAATTATTTCCCCAAACACAAAATCATTACTTACAGCTCAGACAAGTCAAGGTGACGGAAATGTTTCCTAGACAAACTCGTCAGCTTATTTCGGGTAAAATTGCTGAAATGAATCAAAAACATTAAATGTGAATCTAAAATGATACATTTCAAAAATCAGGTATTCAAACAGAGATTTTTTTCACAATATAATTTTATTTGATCGTGGTTTATGCCTTACTTAGACCCAATAATCTCTTTCTTTCACCTGGAGTAATAGCTTAGTTTCTCCTGCCTCTGCTATAATTTTTGCCTGTGGAGGGAGGAGCATAAAATTTTCATATTGCTCATTTTAAATCTCTTTTTTAACCCACAGGTTTATTTTTCATAAGCCAATTCGGAGCCAAGTTATATATATACCTCCTGGAGATTTCTGGCCTTTTAAACAATTAATAGAAAGATTAAATTTAATTTAAATTAAAACAATAAACTCACCAGGGAGGAAATATGCTTTAAAACTAAAGAGCATCATGAATATTTTGAAGTCATGTGACATACAAAACTCTGAATGTGAACTGGACTTAATACACCTTTATAGAAAAGAACACACCTATTGACTGATAAACTCCACTCAGATTGTTTATCTATGACTTCTAAATAACCAGCTAATGCCGCGATGAGAACAACAAAAATCAGATAATGAGAAATATCTCAGATTTTCCCTTGAACTACTCTAGCAACGTGTCATTTTAAGATTTGGACCAGTCAATGAGAAGGTGTCATATTTGTGACTGAAAAAATAATACTGAATTTACTGACATGTTCCAAACATGTTTCAGTGGACAGGAGTTTTATTTCCAATAATCAATGCCATGAGATCCTACCCTGAGTTGGGAAATTCTGAGCCATAATCCTGGCAGCTGACTCCTCTGTGAATCTGTTTACTAGTTGAATTTATTTAAAAAATACCCAATGATCAGGCCTCTAGACATGTGTTTAATGAGTAACATGAATATAAAACAAACATCAACTTTCACAAAAACAACCAAGACTTCAATGAATTGCCATGAGCTTTTTAGTTTCTGTTTCCCCAAGTGAGCGTTGGGCTGAGAGTCAGAGAAGAACGGGAGGTCTGAGGGTGGCAGTAATCCTAGACCCCACCTGAGGCTAGTCCATTGTGTTAGCCTAACAAAACATAAATGAGCAGTATCTTGGTATGTGTGACCTTCAGAAAGGGGTTCAACCCAGGAGCTGATAGATGAATAAAGAAAATGCCCCTTGTGTGCCTCATAATTCAAGAACGTGGGTCCACTCCGCACCTTATTCCGTACTGACATTTCCACTTGCCCAAACTCCTACCTACACCAGGGTGCCCTCTACCTTCTCTGCATGCATTTTCTCTTCTCACATGGAGTGTAGAGTGCTCCCCCACATGAAAAAATACTCTACAACTACAACGAAGTTTCAAAATGTGCCCACATAAATCTTTTCTCTTGGACTGTGAATTAAGAATGGCTTTCATTGGAAAGCCATTTCAATAATACATTGAAAACTCAATCTGCCTGTCTTCCCCACAGTCTTGGAAACACAAATATTTTCATTTTCATCAGAAACTCCCATCCTTCTGGAGGTGTGTGGGGCGGGGGGGGGGGCCGGGGGGGAGGGTACTTCTCTTCCTCCCAAGAAGAACAGGAGGGAGGAGCAAAGAAAAGGACACTCATTGTCAAGGCTCTCAGGGTCAGCCAGCGAGCCGGCACCAGCAGCAGCTGCCCCAGCCCGGCTGCCAGCAGCACACCCCGGAGCCAGGTTACGAGCCAAAGAACAAGATGAGTTTTATGAACCATACTTATTATTGGGGCCAAAAGCCAAAAGCCAAAAGCCTGGAAAAAAAAAAAAAGGAGGAGGAGGGGAGAAAAAAACTCAACAATCCTCCTACTGTCTCATTATAGGACTTTGCAAAGGAGCTAATTAGCACCTCTGTAAAGCCCCTGGAAAACACAAATGCTGGCTTTTCTCACAGTCTCTGGGTTCTCAGGGGCCAGGCAGGAATTAAGGCACCAAAATTAACTCAGTGACCAGTCACGGGGGCTCTGGAGAGTCCCCATGCAGTGCCGGCACACATGTGCAGAGCGGTCCGGGGCGGGGAGGGCGCGGGTAGGGGCGGTTGGCGGAAGTGAGAGACAGGAACCAGTTTGAATTCCCTTAAAACCGAAGTGAAATGCTCTGGTGCACATTCTTACACTATCAGAGAAACTAACAAGGATAATCAGCATATCCCAGGGACACTGAGAAACAGCTTCTGATACACATTTCTTTCTCAGCTCACTGTCACCCACCATGTTGATATTCAAGTTAAGGGTGCAATTCACTTGTGGGAAACCCGGGGAGAGGAAGCCAGTTGCCCCAAGTCCTTGCTCTTAAGCAAAGGTTGGGACTAAGGTCTGGAAAAGCAAGCACTTGCCTTGATTCTCTCCTCCCTCCCCGCCATTTTCAAAAGCCAACTTCTTAATTTAATTCCTTATTTTGGTGATTAGAAGCCCCTTTCATCACATAAAGGTATGAACCTTACTGAAATTTCACTTCTTCATAACCGTCTGACTACTTGCCTGACTTCATTATGCCCTACCATGTCACCATGCCTACAAATGTCAATAGAGTTTTTGCAGTTTGCCCCATGATTGGGCTTCCAGACTATTGGCTTTTAAAGAAACTATATAGGATATGTCCATCTCTTTGGTTTCCTTTTTTCAAATGGCACATCTTCACAAGATCGGGACAGATACCTGACTTTATATAAGTTATACACAACACATAGAATGCCACTAAAATTATTCTACCACATATCACCCTAAAAGAATACATAAGGTAGCTTTGGTTTCCTAAAAATAGCATGCAACAAGAAAAGCGGGGAAAATATAAAAGGCACAATAAAGAAATAAGTAAGTCTATTACTAAAACCACCATTAACCATAGCCCACTATTTAAAAATCACAATAGGGGAAGTGATAGGGTAAAAGAACCGGTAAAACGCGGTTGTTGAGTAATTCGGGTCTAAAGTCAGGAGTAATGAAAATACCAGAACTTAACTAATGAGGTCATCAATTACATTTAAGTAATTGCATTAGAGCATTTTGCCTTTCTCTTTTCTCCAAATTCTCTCTTGTTTATGCTGTCAAGGCCTACACGAACATTAGATTTGTGCAGGCAAACCAACCACAGAGATGATGCCAAAAAGCATTTAAATAAAATATGTTAATAAAGTTTCTTGGAGTTTTATCACATTTTTGCCAAGTGTTTTTTATCTTAATTCTACAGACTTTATTTTTAAACTGACTTCATCATTAATGGCACCTATAAAATATGAAGCCAACATACTGGCTTTATGAAAGCTAGATTTTTTTTCATAAGATCAACAAATCTCCATAGAGAGCCCAGGCAATGTGCTCTTAGAGAATGATTTCTTCTATAACCGGCATGAAAATCAGTTGGAGAACTAGTCTCCCCCGACAAAAAGAGAGGACAAATGTTACAGGAACAGCCGATCATCAGTTGTAGGGATGGCACAGATTTTATTTCCGGTACTTACTGAAAGAACATGGCCCGGGGTGAGCCCTCTAGTCATAATTCTGTCACCTTCAATCTGAAGACCTGAGAAAACCCCACACCTCTCTCAGTCTGGTTTTCTGTCCATGCAGTGGGGATAAAAAAGATCTTCCCTACCAACTGTTAGAAAAATCAAGCGAGATCATTCAGACCAACTATGAGACACATAAGGTATTGCCGCAGAGAATTTGTAAAGCACAGAGGGGCCAATGGACGCAGGTCACATTTCTCCAGCAGAAGGTCCCACTGAAAATCAGGACATGGGGGCACCAATCTAAACATAGGAGTGGGTGGTTCCCTGTTTAATTAGGAAACCTTTTAGGAAGGCCACACTTCGTTGAGTGAGTGCCATCATCTAACGGGATTTAGCAGCCAGTAACCTAAGAGCTTCGATTGCCCCTACTTATTTTCATTTGACTTCAGTTGACAGACCTTCAACAGGACTTGAGGGGAAGCACTTGCTGTTGTTAATAATTGTCTGAAACTTTGGCATGTCCCATAATTGACTTTTCTTCACTTCTGTCAGTTATGACAGACAGCATTTTAAAAATGAAAGTTCGAAAGAGGATTTAAAGTGGAGGGCAAGGCATTAGTAATTTTCAGTTCCCTGCAAAGGCCACAGCCAAGTCAGTTTCTTTCAATTCCACTGGTTTAATGTCTTCCAGAGAACATTATGATTCCAAGGTAAAGAACCGAAGACATTGTACCAGCACACAGTTTTCACATCAGACTCTTGTCATTGGGCTACTGCTCTGTTCGAGATGGAAATGGCCCAGAAATTCATGAAAGGGAATAAACAGGCTGTTCTAATATCCCTCCGAAGCTATTCAGGAATCAAAGATAATGTTTCTAAGCTATTGTCACAGCTATACTAACTTTTAAGAAGGGAGATTAGAGTTGGGAAAAAAAAGAAAAAGAAAGAGGGGGTGGAAATATTGACTAAGTTGGGTTCTGGGAAGCAAAGGAATCAATATTTACTTACATGTGTTGTAAGTTGTTGTTTTTCAGAAATGCTTTATGAGCCACAAATTTTAATCCTGAATCCACAATGGTCCTATAGAAAACACATAGTTACATGCATGTTAGAACTGATAAATGCCACCTAACTAAAAAAGAAAAGTTCTGCAATGAAGTTCACAAGTCCTGAGTACTCACAGATTTTTCAGTCCCGTGTAAGCTTCAATGTCATCTTCGTTGATGATTTCTAACCTCTTCTGATTTGCAATGTAACTACAAAAAAGCAGAGAGTGAAAACCATTGACTCAGAATGCAGACAGTACATAAAAGAATAGGTAACTTCCATACAACTCCACGAAGGTGCTCAAGGTGACCTTTCCCCACCCAGCCTAACCCCACCATTAAAAAAAAAAAATACAGCTAGGGAAGCAAAGCTGAGTGTGATTAAGGACAAATCAGGATTGAGCAGATGTCACGGTCAATGACATGTTCACCAGGTTTCATTTTCCTTAGTATTTTATTACTCTTTTGACTAACAATTTCAGTTTTCCTCCCCTTTCATGGTATCCCCTGTGCACAGAGGTGAAAATAACTTGGAAATGCATTCACCGCCACTCAAGAGCAGTTCACCTTTACGGTGACAGCCACAGGGATGCTGGCATCATCACACGCAAGACAAATCACACCTTTGTTCACATTCCAAGAGCTGCAATCACTCCCTCCCCTTTGACCTCCTAAAACACTGAGGCAGAGTCCCCTCCCCTTTTCTCTCTCTCCCTCCCTCCCACCTTTCCTCCCCACCTTCTCTTCTTCTGGCCCAGCATCCCTCTTTCTGTCTTTGTCAGTAATAATACCAATTTTTCCTTTCAGGAAGCACATTTCACAAACCCACATGGCCCTAGTGTACTCTCCGTAGGAACCCTCCTCCACCCCTACCCCCCAAATCCTCAAATACAGAAATAATCTGGTGACTCTGGCTGGGCAGAGAACTCTGTCCCCTTGACCATGAATACTGGCTTAGAGTTGGGCATGTAACCTCAGCTAGACCAATGAGAATCTCCCTAAAATTAAATACATGAATGCTGGGACAGAGAGAGTCAGTCTCTCTGTCTCTGTCTCTGTCTCTCTCTCTCTCTCCACCCCCCCCCCCACTTTCTCCCCCTTCCTCTCTTTCTAAAACCAATAAACATATCCTCAGGTAAGGATAAATAATAAATAAATAAATAAATAAATAAATAAATAAATAAATAAATACGGAAGGCATAGAAGAAAAAAAGCAAGGGCAGAGGCATCAACGGGGCTAGGAATTAGGTTCTGAAATGTGTATGTTTGTTAGAAAAAAAGCCACGAGCTTATTTCTAGGCTTTCCAGTCACCAACGCCCAAGAAAAAAAAGGAATGGGAAATAAATTTGGTCAGTAGTTATTTCATAGTGTTCACGAGATAAAAATAAACCAGACATTAAGCAAAGCATAACTGTTCTTGGATCTAAAACTAGACAGGAGATTTTGTGGAAAACCATCAAAAGAACCATATAAAATTATGAAAAAAAAATGGTCACTTCCACTATGGAAACAGAAATTTCCTAGATAAATAATGAAATTTTCTTCCTTCAAAATGGCAAACTCAACAGAAGAACTGGATTAAAAGGTTGGCGAGTGTTCTCAGGATGCCAGGAATTCCCCTTCGTTTAACTTACCATCTGCAGAGGTGCCCACAAAATAGCTGCCGGTTCTAAAGTGGTCATGAAATATACCCCCAAAGGAACTCTCCTTAGCTACCATTGGGCAATCATAGCACTAGAAAGGATGTCGGTAAAGTTAATAAAAGACAATTCACAAAGGGGAAAACTCAATGGCCAAGAACATATGAAAAGTGGCTCACCCTACGAGGAATCTGAAATGCAAATTAAATAATGATATATCATTCCTCCCATGCTGGAGTGACAAAATGTTAAAAGATTGACAACATAAAACATTTCTAAGGATGTGAAGAATTTCTCTTCCATTGTTGGAGGGAGTATAAAGTGGTATAACCACCTCACAGAGCAATTTGCCAGTATTCTGGAAAATAATCAGTTGGCACACTTCATGGCCCAGCAATTCCATTTCCAGGTATTCACCCAAGAGAAATTCTCACACAGGCACACAAGGGTGCATATACAAGAATATTCGCTGTATTTATGGTCAGAATCAAAACTTGAGAACAACCCAAGTGTCTATCAATAATGAAACTACTCAGCCATATAAAAGAATGAAATATCACCATTTGTGACAACATGGACAGATCTTGAAGGTATTATGCTAAGTGGAATAAGTCAGATGAAAAAGGGTAAAAATCTTATGATTTCACTCATATGTGGAATATAAAACAAAAAAGTAACAAACAAACTAACAAAACAAGCAAAATCAAACTCATAAATGGAATGGCGGTTACCACAGGGGAAGAGAAATAAGAAGAGGGTGAACTGGGTAAAGGGGGTCAAATATATGGTAACAGAAAGAAACTAGATTTGGGTGGTGAGCACACAATAGAATGCACAGATACCAAATTATAAAGTACTCCTGAGGTTTATGTAATGTTATTAGCCAATTTTATCTTAATAAATTTAATTTTTTTAAAGAAACAAAAAATTTAAGATGTATCAAATACATAAGTTGCGTTGAACCCAATCTTTATATTTAAGAGAAAGGGAACTTCTTGTCAAAAGAGAAAAAAATAAGCCCAATTGCATACTAACATATACATATAATATAAAACAATTTATGCAAACTTTTTAAAAATTTTATTAAATTTATCAGGGTGACATTGGTTAATAAAGTTATATAGGTCTCAAGTATATGATTCTATAATCTGTGATCTCTATATTGCATTGTCTGTTTACCACCCAAAGTTAAATCTCCTGTCACCATGTACTCGACCCCCTTTTCACCCTTTACTACCTCCCCCCATCCCCTTTCCCTCTGGTAATTACCACCCTGTCATCTGTGTCTATGAGTGTTTGTTTGTCTTATTTTTTTAATGTGCAGAAAACAACCACATAATGTTCATAATCAAGTATGTATGTAATATATGAAAAGATTGCAAGTAAGATCACCTTAGGAAAGAAGAAGGGGTCTGGGATAAAGAACAAACTGTCAAAGTATTAATTTTATTAAACTACTAAACTATTTCTTTTATTAAAGGAGAAAAGACTCATAACAAAAAAGACCAAAATGTTAAAGTGTGAGTTCTGAGTACAAATCTGTGAAGTTATTGTTATATCATATTTTTTTGAATTTTAAAAATTTACGAAGAGGGGAGGAAGGTGGCGGGAGGGAGGGAGGAAGGCAGGAAGGGAAAGAGACAGAGAGAGGCATAGAAGTAAAATGACTGCAGGGAAGCTGAACTCCAGGGAAGCTTCTCAGTTCCTCAGTTGAAAAATATACCTGGGTTCGAGTTCTAGTTCCCTGGACCATCCAAAAGCAAAAGTCTAAAAGCCCTCTGCTCCCTGTCCCTGAGCCTCTCCACAGAAACCAGAAGACTAAGGAGCATGCTAGGCTGCCCCCTACTGGTGATCTCTGCCTGCCTCAAGGAGAATCGACAGCACCAGGTCTTCTGCATTCTCCCACCTCATTGCCACTGCCCAGAGACCAACGCAGAGTCACTGAAGGAGACAGGAAGAGCCAGGTAAGGGTAGACATGTGAAAGAGGGGCCAACAGGCTTTCCCCCAGAACCCCATTTCCCATCACTCCAGTTACAGTAAACTCTGAGGGCCCTTTACTGAATCAAGCTTTGATTAATGAAATACATCTCCAAGAACAGTTTCATTCCCAAGGAAGCAATGGGAAGACCCAGTATTTTGACACAGACCTTTCTCAAAAGCTTTCTCTCCATGACAACCCCTAACTCCTCTGATCTGTGCCCACTGTTCTGGAAAGTTTAGGTACGGGGTGGGGGGGCTGTTAAGACATAAGCCAGAGCCCCATGTCCCAGGACGCATGTCTCAGCGCTTCTCTGATAGAAGAATCTTACGAGTTCAGCAGAGTTTGAGCAGAGAATGGCTTCTGCCATTCCAACCTGAAGAGGTTTCCTTCATTCTATTCTAGAAAGTACAGCACTTTGAAGAGTGACAAGGAGACCCTGTGAATCTGGATATATTTAATTTGATACTCCTTAAGGATTTCTCTCACTGAGCTCCTGGGACTCCCTGCCTCTCTGGCTAACTGTTCCACCAGCAACCCACATGGAATCACTCCGGGCCATCAACCACCCCGTTTTGCCCTAATATGCCTCCCTCCATTCTCGAATTCAAATGTAAGGCTCTAGGTTGGACCTCATATTATTATGAGTGTTGTTTTTCACTTTTATTATTCCCCAAGACCATTATCTACTGCCCTAAAAGTTGGATCCCATATTCAAGGTACTTCTCAGTGAATTTACTTAAGTCTATTCTGGGGGCCTGCAAATCTGAGACAGTGCTTGATTTCTATGCAACACCCAAAAAGGCTCTTTGAATCGCAATGTTTTTATTCCATCACTTGGCAAGCTTTTTTTTTTTTAAGCCTTTATTATACTTCTTATCTTTGTAATTAAGAATTAGAAGAAATGGAGAGACTCTTTGTACCTGCATTTGTATTTTTCTGTGAACCTATCTGGCTCTCCAATTAAACAGCTAACTCTTTAAATGAAGGGGTTTTATTCATCTCACTCCATGCACTTAGAGGGTTGATTCTCGCAAATGCCGGCTGGTCCAACAGAGCTAAGCATCCTCGACCTGGACTTTTTAGTATCCCACCAGAAAGGCCAGACACATATACACATGTGCATGAAAGATGCACAGTAAATACTAAATGAAAATGGTGATCACAGAAAATGCCTTCATGTATCATGTAGAAAACAAGGAAAGACAGTAACGGAGGAGGATGGAGAGCCAATTTTGAAAGCAAAATGTGTCCAATCTAGGAGCGAATTTAGGTCACGTGCATGCAACACATTCAAACCACCTACAGCACTTATTTATTTTTTTAAATATAAAAACCTAATTGTCTTTGGAAAAATGAGCATCTATTTGCCACCAAATCTCTCCGTCTCGGGAATGTTAAGACTGGAAATAGCCTCCAAGAATCTTACTACCCGTGGTTCTTAACCTTGAAGGAGGTGATGCTCCCTGGGGACAATGCTTGCTGACACAGCATTTGAGGAGCACAAAAAAGAAGATTCCAAGAAGAGATACAAGCACCTGGACGATGAGGCCATAGTGGAAGGAATGACGAGATGTGATTAGGCAGGTTAGCGAAGGCTTAAATGGAGCTCAGGCCTTGAAGAGGGGCCAGAAAATCAAAAGATAAAGAATATGAACTTAAGCAAAATCGCTGCTGTCTGCCATTTTATTTTGTATTGTCACCAAAGCTTCTCTAGTCTCAACTTGACATTTAGGACCTTCACTAAGACATTTTTTGAGGGTAAAGAATTTCCTCTCCTCAGGCTTAACAAAAAGCTTATTGGTGATCTTTTGGAAGAGAAGCAAGAAGTAATTTTAGGAAAAATTCACAGAACATTTTTTAATTATAGGTTCCTGGAAAAGGTACTCATCCCATTTCAATGGATTTCGCCCTGGCTTTAACAACCTATCAAATAATTCCTCCAGGTAATCTGCCTAAGTGACAAAGAGTGGTTTCTAATGCATCTTTTTTTGTGTGTAGATTAGCTTAACAGCAGTATTTCTCTAAAATAAAATTTCTCTTTAGCTTAACTTTATTACCTGAACTGTATATATAGCAAAAAGAAAATACAGCAGCACATACATCTAGTGGTCACACTTCAAAATGGAATCCCTCCTGCTACCTTGGCCACCCTTCGCCCCTACCACCAAATACATAAATAAGCTACTAGAATTAGACAGAACTTAAATGCCACAGGAGATTGTGATAAGTGCCCAAGCTTACCACCACGGGGTGAGGCATTTCAACTCAGATAGGATCCTCTCTGCCATAGGACTTCCATCATAGGGAATATAATAATTTCTTAAAACAACAACAACAAAAGCCTTTGTTCCAGGAGTCCACAACGAAACGGCTTTAGTTTCTCAGCAAAGTGCTGAGAAAGAGTTACGAAAGCCAAAGCATTTCAGGACCCAAAATAGGAATTTCTCCATGTATCACTCCATTCTTAAGACAGGATATACCACCCCAACTGTGAAGATATGAATGTAGAGAGCACCAAAAATGCATGCTCAAAATATGAATTTGAACAGCCTTCAAGGACATGGCGGTTAGCATCAGTGCTTCCACCTTTTCTTTGGCCATTAGCACAGACGTAGCATCAGAAATTTTTTTTTAATAGAGTGCAAACTATGTGCCAGGCACTGGAGGGCCCAGGGACTGTCTCCCTTAACACAACAATGCTACCAGGAGAGCACTATGATGGTTTCCACTTTTTGAAAGAGAACACTGGGGCCCAACCATGCCAGGTCACTTCTCCAAGGTCACAGAGCTACCAAAACAGGATGTGAACCCAGATCTACCTGCCTTGATTCCTGAGCTCACAGCCACTATACCACACCTAGGACTGCGTGGACTTGTCGATCCAGCACTCTTGGTAAGGAATAATTTCTAAACTTTCTGCAAAGCGGACCTTCATGAATAATCATCACCTAAAATCAACAGCCAGTGAGAAGGAACGAGGACGTTCTACCAGACACTTCTGTGTATCATATCTACATAGGTCTGTAAGAGGAGACCAATGAAAAATCTTCTTCAGATTCCTCTACAGTGCCAAGCTCTGAGAACTGCAGCTTCTAGGACAGCCCCAGTACTCTGGGGATTTGAGAAAAAGTGGTAAAGAATGAAGGATAGAGAGACACACTCTCCTAGCTTCACCTCTTACCAGCTACGTGACCTGGGGCCAGCCCTTGTCCTCAACTGACTTGTATATAAAATGTAATAACAACAGTAACTGTCTCACGGGGTTGTTGGAAAAATTAGGAAACTGCCCTAGCACAGTTGGGGACCTCAGTTAATGCTAATTATTATTAATTGTGAGTAGAAGACAAAGGTTCAAGGGCTGGCTTGTCACTAACTAAATGGTGAGCTCAATCTCACCCTGCCTCCAGTGCCCACATCTGAGAAAGAGAAAATTTAAATATGATAATATTTCAGTTCCCTTCAGTACACAAATTACAAGAAAGTTTCAGCAAAGTATTATAAAAAAAATTTACACTCTGGGTTTCTCTCTGAATATTTACATAGCTTTTTCTTACCTACCTCTATCAACAAGATGATTCCAAACACAAAACACTACAATTCGTGACCAGAAAAATTAATTATTCAAAAGACCTTAAAGTTGGCCTTCTACATAAAACACATCCATCTTCTCTGGGAAAATGTAAGTTTCATTTGACTTAAATTAAATAACAGCTTTCCGTGCAGCCTGAGGATTGGACCCCAGCCTACAAATAATGTGATTTGTAAACCTTATAAACTGTTGACCAGAAGTCACAGCAACGGCAGGTGACCCATATCTAGATAATACAGGGTCCTTTATTTTTCTAGATTTTCTTATTGGCCACTAACTTTTCAAAATAGAATGATTTCACATTTTAGAAATCTGAATTTCCATATTTTCTTAAAAAAACAGAAGGCCTGCCAAACTGGACGAGCATTTCTCCCTGGCAACAGTCAGGAGGAGCTGAGTGGCGCTGCTCCTGGGGGGCTAGGGCACATCTCCAGTTGGTGCCAGTCCCAACCGACCTCGGCTACGGCACTGGCCCGTGGAAAGATTTTATGACACCTGACATAATTCTTGCTTGTAATTTCCTCTGAGACTTCGAACGCTCCAACTATTCTCCAACACTGACATGCCATCTCTATGCACAGAGATCCCGAAAAGGAGTCGTATCAAATCAAATTGACACACAGACCACAATACAAATACATCGCTTTTTAAAAGAAGCTACCTCTGCCTGTTCTGGAACCTTCAGAAACTTCCTCTGTTGTTAAAAACTAACTGAACAGACATAAACATACCCAAGTGTAATTTTATACTTGGTACAGTGGTAAATAAATACCCAGGGGGAGAAAGAGATGTGTTTTATCCTGACCAAAAAAAAAAAAGGTTTTCCTTCTAACTAATTTGCTTAATGTCATTATATATTTTGCATTCCATCTCAGATCTTTGGATAGGTCACAATAACCTAGGAGAGCAAATGAGAATCAGGTAACATGCATCATGACACCGTTCCACTGCAATAGATGGAAGAACCCAGGACGGAAATGGTTCTGATATTCCACTACTGTCAAGAAATAGCCTGAAGCTATATTTAAGCCAAAATTTTTATTTTGGGCAGGTGTCCTCTAACATCGGTCAATATGAAACCACCACAAAAACGAGTCAGCTCATTGGGTGACCTTCGGTGTATTCTGCAGCTAATTCATCCTGCATACCCACAAGGGGTCATCCCTTTCAGGGCGGGCGGCACCCGGGAGCCTGAGGGGCTTCTCCTCGGGCTGGAAAGCAGCCCAATCACACCCGCTCCTAACAACTTCTAGGCTAAAGCCATCCCTGCTGTGCCCTGTGGGTGGAACTCTGCAGTCTCAGTTGAGCATCTGTCCACATTCTGGGGCAAAGGGCTGCTTCCCCTGCCAGCCTAGATCCGCCCGCTGGTCCCTCCACAGCTCATCTTCGTCCGCCGACCGGGTGGCGTCCACCTGGATGAGCACGCAGGCCAGGCGGCTCAATCTTTCTAAAAGGACGTGAGCCCGACCATCTGGTTGTCTGATTTCCAAAAAGATTGGATCTGGCCTTAACCAGCAACGGAGATTAAAATTTTCCAGGCCCTGGTCAGAAGGGACAACTTCAAATCATGTATAGCCCAGCTTCTAGCAAAGCCTGGTCAAGCAAAGGGTAGGTGGGGGTGGGAGACTAAGATCCTTGTTGTATCCATTTTGCAAGCACAGCACTGGGAGATTAAATTCTTGAACCCCTTTTGCCTCCTTGCAGGATTGAGGTCCTTGTCACTTCCCCCAACTTTCACTGGCCTCCTGTCTAAGAAGAAATAAAATCTACTTTTGCATTTTTCATAAAAGCTGTGAATTACATCACTCATTGTCCCTGCAAAAGAAATTCCTTTCAGAACACAGTGCCAGACAAAGCCATGTTCCTGTGGAATTAGTAGGCATTCTTCCTCATAATGAGTTTCTCTTTTCACTGCCAGGAAGTCGAGCACAACTGTTGTGTTCAGTTCCAGCAACTATGTGGCCCTTAGAGTAAGCTGGAGTTTGTGTTCTCTTTTTCTTATTTCTCATTCCCTCCTTCCCTCTCATTTTTACCTTATTAACCTTATTGTATAAAATAATTATCAGCAATTATTCAAATACTGATGTGAAATTAATTATAACATTTCTAATATTTGTTCAATACAAATTCAGTGGCCATTAGGATTAACATGCTGATACTATAGAATTATCTTATACTTGTTTTCAAGAAATGAGCTAGTAAATCATTTCATCCATGATTTGGTTGTATTTTAGAGTAAATGGTCATAAAAAAGTGAAACCTTCTTGCAACTCCATTCCAACATATAAATTATCTTTTTTTTAAAATGTCTGTCCCTCTTTCCCTGTTATTTCAGACCAATCAATGTTTCATTTATGACTAGTAAAAAAGAACTTCCAATGATTAGCCCAGGCACTGAGAATTCCAAGGGGCATTCGGGTCAGTACTAATCGCAACAGAACATAGCTTTGAGAGCTCTTGACCTCTGGTCAGGCCAAATCATTCCATACGAAGATAATTTTTGGAAGTATTATTTCTGCTCCAACTTCAGGATAGATCAAGCATGGCACCGAGAAATATGAGCATCAGGCATAATGTCAAGAAAAAAGAACTATTCCGGTGGTAAAATTTTAGGATCTCTGTGAAGATCTCTTTTGATTTTGGCACAATTTTTCAGCCAATATTTATAGGCTGCGGGAGTAAAGAGGGCACGAGAACAGGGGGGACGCTCCGAATTTTATCGTCACTGCTTTCACTTCACATGTTAACCTTCAGTCACTTTTACAGAAGGTTAGTGATTACTTTCTTTGGAGTTAAACCACAAAGATGCTGGTGGAAAAAGATCCCAGTCGTAAGTCATTATGTAAGAACACAGGAAAGAAAAGCTACTTTGCAGAAGGGAAGTGTGAGTGAATTTTAAAATCCTAAACAAATCTCTTATAAAAACTTTTAATTCACAGTATGCCATTATTCAAAAAGACATGTTTTTGAGGTACCTAGAATAGTCAAATTTATAGAGACAGAAGGTAGAATGGCGGTTGCCAGAAGGGGAGTTGTTTAATGCAGTGATTTTCAAACTTTTTCATCTCATGGCACACATAAACTAATTATTAAAATTCTGTGGCAAGCTCAAAATTATATTTATTTCCAATCTGATGAGAAATAGCTACAATTTTTATTCATTCACACTGGGTGGCTCTTGTTGTGTTGTCATTCTTTTGTTTGACAATCTAAGGGAAAAGAGGTCAGTGCCCCTGACAAAATAGTCAGGTATGGCGTATTTTAAAAATTCTTGTGTCACACAGTGTGCTGCAACACATCAGCTGAAAATCGCTGGTTTAATGGATATGGTTTTGGTTTTGCAAAATAAAGAGTTCTGGAGATGGAGTTTGTTTGCACAACTGCAATGTACTTAATACCACTGAGTTATATGGGTAAAAAAATGGTGAAGAGGGTAAATTTTATGTTACATGCATTTACCACAATTTTCTTAAAAAGACGTATTTTTAAAGACCTTGCAACTAAAGAGCGGTAAGGACAGTTACAAGGGAAAAATGGCGTACGAACAGGCTAGTAACCTCCAGAGTCCAGGAGAACTGTTGTAAACAATCTGATAAATAAAATGGATCCGGATTATCGAACAAAAACCGGCAGAACAAGACTCTGACCTGCATAATAGTGGCCGAATTTGACCCATGATTGCTCAACACACAAATGGTCACCATCCCGATCAGCTGAGCGTGCCAGGCCCCACAAGATGAGACCAACATGCCAACAAGCTAAGGGCATGCCAAGGGTGCAATAAAGGAAACCAATGCCCTTGCACATCTGTCCCCTTGACCCCCACACCTGTCCAGTGCCATACGCATGGCAGGTTCTTTTGCTTTTCCGTCCTCCCCCAGCCCAACAGAGTCCACTCTCCTTCAAACGTGGTTAGGACAGACACACAAAGTAAAAGCTAACGGTCGAGTTCTTGCTATGCGTTAGGCATGGGCACAAACATTGTACATGCTTCAGTTCATTTTAACCACACAGAAACCCAAAAAGAAAGGCTCGGCTACTTTCTCCTTACATAGATGAGGAAAGTGAGACACAGAGAGCTTTAATAATTAGTCTCAAGTAGTAGGGGCAGCCCAACCTCAGAGCAGAGTGGGCTTTTAAGCCGCCAAGCACTAATCCTGCTTCATGGCCCCTACACAATACCAGGAGAAAATGAAAAATTGTGTCAATGCATAACAATTGCCACATTCGGTGATTTTGTTTCAATTCAGAAAAAAATAATAAGGAAAGAAACTTTCAGGCACAGTTTTCACAGTCCCAGGATCCTCCTAAGGTGCCAGTAAATACACATACAGGGCCCTGCAGAAGGAAGGCCTGCTTGAACATCCTTGGTAGGGTAATAATATGGGTGTAATAATTTATCATTTTAATTTGAACATTTCACCTAAAATGTCATATAGTGTAGTTGACTGTGATATTGTTGTGTTACAGAATTATATGCTTATGATTTCATAATAAAAGATTTTATAATTCAAAAAAGGGACATTACTTGTGCCAGACCCCTCTGTGTGTGTATGTACATACACACACACACATATTCAGCCTTAATCAACTGATTCTTAAAATACTACACTCAGATCTGGACCTTTCAGGGTACTAATAAAACCTGTAAAGGGAAGTGAGAAAGGTAGAAGCCGGTAGCCACTGATGTTTACCCGTTAACTGCTGGGGACAGATCTATGCTTTGCTGGTCTGCCTGTGTCTGTGATATCACAAGCTTATTGTCATACAAGTCAGGGGAGGAATCCTGTGCACATGCTGTCCTTGTTGGAAATGTGGACCCTGGGGCCGAGACTTTCCCCTGGAGAGAGGGGCGTTTCAGTGGGAGAAGCATGAAGAGCCCGGCCACCCCACTGCTTGTACCCATGGCGTAAGCCCTGTGCTTCCAAAGCACCATCATGGCCCAGCAGTACCATGATGCAGAGGCCAGATACAAGGCAGAGGCCCAAACAGACTTGTCCCTTGTGCCCATAGCTCTGGGCAGTGGGCTCAGGCGGGTTAGAGGCCCTCACTCTGCTTCGCTTATAGCTGAGTTCCTCTGTATGGGGCAAGAAGTCATGGGCTCAAGACAATGCTTCTATCTGGAAATGACACTTTTCTCCTTGACCTAGTAGGACCCTAGGATTCCTTGCCCAAAGACCCTGACCTCACTCTCAGGGTTTATGTGGGTTTTTTCTATGGATCTGTCATCTTGAAGATATGCCATGCTACAGATATGCATAACCTAGGCACAATGGTGTAGGGGATGGGGTGGGGTCTCAGCTGCTGTATGTGGTGACGTTGATGGAGTTTGGACGTGTAGGATGGATTGTCCACACAGCTGTGGGAGAGAAGGGAGCTGACTGAGAACCTCCGCTGATGCCCTTCAACAGGTCCTACAAATGGTAGGAGCTGGCCTCAGTCCTGTTACCCAGGACCCAGAAAAGTGCCTGGTAGGAGGACATGTTCAAAGTATACTTGTTAATTGACTAATTGACTAAGTAAATGAATGAACTGATCAATCAACCAATCCACACATGCATGCATAAACCATCAATTCCTGTCCTCCATCGCAGCTCTTCTGAAATGGTTTTGTCAACAAATAACTATTGCCCTCTGAACTGTACGTGTATGGACATAAAATACAAGGAAAGGAGAGTAATGATAGAGTGCATTCCAGGCTAAGCTGGGGCAAACGAAAGGCACAATAGCGTCCTCAAGGTGTCAGGCAGTTAAACTCCAGGAGACACCTTTTATTGGTGAGAGAGCAATTCCCTCAAAGAGTAAATGAGATGGCTAAGTTAAATAAATCCCAGAGGGTCACCTAGGATTACCACGAGAGCCAATGACTCAACCAAAAATAAGACATTTCACATCTAGAGTTAAACATCATATGTTGGATCCATAATGCCCATTCCTTTTTTAAAGATTAACTTTCAAAATATACATGGAGTTTACACTATTTTATTTGCATACATATTATAGACATATTGCATTATGTAAACAGAAATAAATGGATGTTATTTATTTCAGGGGAGAATTATCTTTTTGGATTATTCAGTGCAATATGTTCACCTACATATTTCCCCACTCTATTTTTAAAAGCCCTCCTATCTCACCTCTATCAGTTATTTTATGATCAGTTTCCAAACAAGCATCAAAATTTATAAGATGTCTGATAGCGTTATTATTATAAGTATAAAGGAAGCCCCATGAAACATTCATAGGATCGGCCCAATTCACTTTGATTGCAAAGGCACAAAAAAGTACATGCATCAGATGGTACATTACATGTTATCTTTTTATACTCCGATGTCTGCCGTTCTTTAAGAAAAATGAACAGTCTCTACCCTCCATACTACAAGAAGGATAAATCACATCTGAAATCTCACACCAGAATTGCTTTTTAAGTGAGCACCATAAATGCAGTCACAGGGAAAACTGAAATTGATCCACAGGGATCTCCATTATTAGCTATTACACAACAGAAAAGGCACAACTCTTTCTCATTAGACCGATTTGTTTGCTGGAATCAGATGTCCCTGGAATGATTCTTCTTCCCCACATTCCCCTCTGTTGTTGAGCCGGCCTCTGGTGCATCTCAGCTGCCTGCCCTCATGCTCCCATCTCTCCCCTGCCCCTCCTCCCTGGATACAGAATCAGTCGGCTCATCAAAGCTTTGTCTTTCTTCCTCTCTGCTATGCTGTGTCTCTATGATGAATCGATTTCTTACTGCACATGAACCAATGTTGTGCTATTTAATTCCATGGAAGTTATTTATTTAAAGAAACATCTTAACTCAATGGCTTTGTAAAAGTCATGTCTAGAAATTTGCGTATTGTTTTTTCCTTTTATTTTATCCTCACCCGAGGACATGCTTATTGATTTTAGAGAGAGGCGGAGGGGGAGAGAGAGGGAAAGAAACATTGATGTGAGAGGCAAACATCAACCGGTTGCCTCTGATACACGCACCCAAACCTGAGATCTTTTTGTTTATGGGCTGATTCCAACCAACTGAGCCACACCAGCCAGGGCTAGAAATTTGGATACTGACAGCCCAAACAACTACTAATAAATACTCTCACTTGGAATTCTAAATGATAGATTTGAAGAGGAGTGTGGGTGTGTGTATATCTATGTGTACGTGTATAATGTGGAGATGTAGGACATCGTACTGGGTGCTGGGGGAGCGCAGCAAGCAAGACGTACATAGTCCCTGCCTGTATGCAGTTTATGTTCTAACGGCGTCTACAGACAGGTAGCCAGCCGTACATTTACTGTGCTAAGTTACTCATGCGGGGATTGGTAAATACAGGGGGCTATAAGATATAAGAGCACATGGCGAAGACAAAGCCCAGAGGTAGGGAGGCGGGGGAAGTTAGCCAGAGACTAGTCAAAGAAAGGGCGTTCCAGGAAGCGGAGATGGTCAGCATGAAGCCTGGGGCACAAGTGACAGTGTAGCTTAGTAGAGGAACTGAAAGGGCACAGTGGCTGTATCATCTCATTAAAGAAAAAGAGAGACAAGAAATGAGGCTAGAAGTTTGAATTGGAGGATGCATGAATTTTAAGACCTGTTAAGACTTGTTTAAATATATAAAGGTAGTGCTGTCTTAATTTAAAACACCAATATAATGTGGGTGGAGCTGGGTAAGCAATTCCTAAAATTTCTACGGAAAAATGATCACGCAAGGTTAACCCTGCAAATTCTGAAAAAAAGAGACTAGCGAGTCTCCTTTTAGTCTCTAAAGACCAATAGTCTCAAGGATTAGTCTCTAAGACTAATACTTGAAGTAGAAAAAATAATAAATATGAAGCTTTAGGAGATAAAAAGTTTAGTGCTTGCATGTAAACATTGATTATCAGACTAGGATAGGTCCCAAAATAGGCCCATATACAAAGGTGGTCTTCGTATATAAACAAATTTATTTTTAAGTTAGTGAGAGAAAGGTTGAACTATATAGCCAATGGTGTCAAGAGACGTGATTGGTTGATTATGTGTCTTGGAAAAATAATAAAACAATTTGTAAGATAATATAATAAAATAAAACTCCTTATATTTTAAAAATCCAGATGGAACAAAGCTTTACATACAAAAGCATGAAAAAAATGCAATAATAATAAAAGAAAATATGAGATTTATTTTATACTCTTAGAAAGGAGAAGACTCTTCTCAACCACATTTACAACATAAGAGCCATAAAGAAAATAATGAATTTTACTACAAAAAAAAAAGTAATTCTGTGTTATAAGGAGAAGAAGAGGAGGAAGAGGCGGAAGAGGAGGAGGAGAAAACACCATAATCAATACCAGAAGACAAGCAAAACATTAGGCAAAGTATGATTTTTTCATTGTTAAACAGATTTTATGATTGCCAACAACCCAACAGACAAAAAAGAGCACAGAGATATGACGACGGAGTTCACTGAAACAGAAATACAAATGACTTATACACATACAAAAAGACTCTCAACCTGGATCAGAAATACAGAATTACAAAGTAAACAATGGTGAGATACTATTTCCCAGGAATATGGTTGACAAAGGTCAAAAGGTTTGATAACAAATAGTATTGGTTTGGCTGTAGAAAAACAGGTGCTTCCAGTTTGGGTGGGAGAATAAAATGATAAGGTCATCTTGCAAAAAAACTCGGCAATATATGTCAAAACCATGAATGTCTTGCAAATGTCCCTGCAATTCAAATTCTAGGAAATTTTCCTGCAGATAAAATCATGCATGTGTACAAGAACTTGCACACGAGGTTATTCGAAAGGAGGTGGGCAAAACATAATTGATTCATTCAATGGATAACTGTACTGCCCGGCTGTGAAAAAAAGAAGGGGAGGTACATTAGGCTGATACAGAAATATTTTTAAGGTACATTGTTAAGTAAAAAAACAAAACAAAATAAAACACAAACACACCAACACGCAGAACAGTGGGTATAGAGAAAGCTATACATGTATATGCTCTCATCGGGTACAGACAACAAAGACAGATATGTACTTATTTATATAAGTAGACTATTTCTGGAGGCAGACACACAAACTAAAATCAAAGTTGGCTACTGGAAATGTGGCTGAAGGATCGATTGGAGGGTTATTTAGAGTGAGACTGACTTTTCATGACACAATACTTGTACCATTGACATTTCTTATCATGTGCAAATATTAATTTAAAAAACTGCTTACTAATAGAATCCCATGCAATGAAATTAATGCATTTCAGAGGAAAAATGTGCGAAATCACTTTAAAGAATCTGACAAGCTCCCGGGCTTGAGCGAAGCTTGGCTGAAGGCACTCCAACGAAAGAATGCGTCAATCAGAATCGGCACTGGCAGGGGAGAAAGGAGAGAGAAAGGAGTGTCCATCCAGGGGACGCAGGTCTGGGCCAAAGTACTTCAAGTTCTGCATTCCCTTTGTACAAGTGCTCCAATTATGGAGATGGATGCCTCAGGCCAGCTTAGCTTAATGTCATTTAACATTTTAAATGCAAAATTAAGTGCCCTTGCTCTAGTTCCAAGATCACCAAGCAAGCGTCCTGTTATAATTTGTTCTCCTTTGTAGATCTACTGGCGTAAAAAGCAGGTGTAATACCGATCTGTGTATTCAAGCCCATGTGACAGCTATATGTCTTATAGAGTAACATACTGAAAATTGATTTTTATTTTTTAAACTAAAAACACAAAATGAAATCAACTTTGAATTTATTTTAAGACATGTGAAGAGCCACAGGGCAAGTAGAAGCAGTGATAGGATAAAATCAGCATTCCTGAAAGACCCCTCCAGCACAGTGTGGCATACGGATAAGACAAGGAGCAAGTCCAGGGGTAAGGATGCCAAATAGGACAGTTGCAGCATTTTAGGCAAAAAGGATGGTGAAATGAATGATTGTTTTTGCTTACATAAGTGCTTGTTTGATGTTTACTTTCCCTCCCAGACTGCAAGCTTGATAAGAAGAAAAGACCAGGTCGGCCTTTCTCAGCACCACATCCTGAGTATTTAACATGACAGAGAGCAGACCCCAGTGAGTCTCTGTTGAAAAAAATAAATGAATGACTGAATGAATAATTGAATGAATAAGGGCAGCAGAGATCAGAAGAACTGGACAAATTTAAGAAATTTGAGGATTTATGAAAATGGATTTGCAAGGCATGATAATTAAATGAATACGGGAGTTAAAGAGAGAGCAGAGTCGAGGGTTCTGGTGTGTATTACTGACTAGAGAGTGGTGCCATCCATGAAGACAGGGGAGCTTGGGGATGGGTTTGGGGTGATGATGATTAATTTAATTTGGAAATGTCAAATGGGACACATTATGCCATATCCAAGAGGGATGCTCAGGAGGCACATCAGCCCAAAGGCCCTCACTGATAATGGATGGAAACATAGATCAGAATATCTTTAGAATGCAGACGGCAACAGAAGTCATGGATGAGGGTGACACAGCCCAGAGACAGCCCAGGAAGAGAAGTAGCCCTAGGACAGAAGCCCAAGGGACATCACCTGGGAGAGGAGCACAGAAAACAGCACCCACAGGAAATACTAAGAAGCAACAGCTAGAGGAAGTGGGGGAAAACAAGGAAAGTACAGTGACACTGAAGGAAAAGGGGAGGGAGAGAGAAGTTAGGCCAAGTGCCGGGGGGCACGTAAGAGAAAGACGGAAAAATATGCCTTGGGATTTAGCCCAGTGAAGGCCTTTGGAAAAGGTGGTGGAAAACAAGTTCCATGAAGTCGTGGACTGAGATGAGATTGGGAGGTGAGGCAATAGACATATTGAATAATGGACACAGACCAGTCTTCTAAGATTAGCCTTCGAAAGGAGAGGGGACGGTGCAAGGACTAAAGAAGGAAGGAAGGAAAGGGAGGGAACAGCACTAAACGAAAACTTGTCCAAGATGGGCGAGACCTGGTGCTGCTTAAATTCTGATGTTTACAAAGGAAAGAGACTGAAAATACAGGTGAGAGGGAAGTCACTGATGAAGAACAGTATAAGAGGATGGGCTCCCTGATAGAGGTGGAGTGACTGGCTTCAGCCAAGAAGCACTCCAGCCCCTCCATCATAATCGAAGGGAAAGGTATGTTCAGCTGCAGGAAGCTTCCTCAAATGGAATATGAGTGGATGAGGATACAAGAATGTCAAAAACTGTTCACAGAGGAAAAAAGCAACGAAACTCAGCTGGGTTACTGCCATCATAAGAGTTAGGAATTGGGGATTGCTCACATCCGGTCTACACATCTACACCTCCCACTGTTAAACAGTGAAAACCAAGCACATTTGGGAGGAAGCAACCTTGATAAGTGTCTCCATGTCTCCCTGAAGCTGAAACAATCATGCCGTAAATGGGGATTGTTTTCTCAAATGCACTGACATCCTCATCACATTAGATTAAAAGTAGATGTTTATTCAAGTGTTGCTCCCACCAGATACGAACAGCTCAGGAGCTCCTTGCCTCACTACTTTAACTTACTTGTCTGTAGCACCTCAGTGCCCTCAACAAGTGCAAGTTAAACGGAAGTAATGTATGCAGGAAGTTTGAAGTAGATGGCAAGCAGCCCACAGGACAATCAGGAAACATGTGATAACTCTTCCAGCCAACAGGAAAGGAAAACTTGATGGGAAGAAAGATGAGATTTGACTTCAGTGTAAGCTCCTGCTCTGAGGGACAGGAAAGGTGGCAACTGACCAAAGAGACAAGCCAGTTAAAAATCCCTCTAGGGCACTAACCGTAGAAGCAGCCCGGAGTGGGCGGATCAGACATGCACATGTGGATTAGTTGATACAATTGCTAAAAGTGTACTGTCTGATAAGACAGTACATGTGAAGAAAACGACCCCCAAGGAAAAGAAATGAAAGTTTGTTCGGATTAGTGGGAAACCGCAGAAGCACTGTCACCCAGGAGGCAGGGAGCTGGTGACCTACAAAGCCGCCTGACCTGAACTGCATGCAGCAGTGGACTTGGAGAAATCCTACCGATCAGACTTCCACTGCTTAAGCCACCAGGAGAACTGGAACAAACCCTGGGCTGGCCCCAGGGAGGAGGCAAGGGTGAATTCCAGAGCAGAATAGGAAACCCAGGTGCCCATGGCTGACTGATTCAGAACCACAGAGCCTTTCAGAGATTTGCATCCATCCAAGACTCAACCTCCAGTTTCAAGATAAGGAAGCTCAGGCTGCTGAGATTAAATGGCTCACCCAGGATCCCAGGTTCTGATGCTGTGAGTGTAGACGTAAGCCCCACATCCCAGCTCCCTGCCCACAGATCCTCTCGGGTTCCTGTACTTCACTGCCTCTTGAGTGTGTTAACCTCATCAAGCCAGGTTCAGTGGGAATGATGGTGGCTGGCCCACAGGCCCTGCAACCCAAGATTTCTTTCAACATCTGTTGAAGGGGTTTAGCAGCCAGATGCCTACCCGAGTGTGTGTGCACAAGTGTGTGCATGTGTGTGTGTTGGGGGAAGTGAAGAGGGGGATAAGAAACACCACCAGAAACAGAGGAAGGAGACTGAAGGGTCACAACAAGAAAAGGTTAAACACAGGAGTGCAAGGCAAACATGCTTGGAGCAAAATCTTTGAGTTTAGGGTGGTGGCACCAGAGCGCTGAGGTGAAACTCGGAGCAGGCTACAGAGAGTGCTCTGGTTTGGATTAGGTGGGATTTTTGGAGAGAGGTGCTTGTTTTTGTACCACGCCTTACCAGAGACCTTGGAGGCCACCATGTGGATCTCTCGCCCACGACTCCCCGCCCCGACACACGCGATGCCCAGATGAGTAAGCCGAGGTGGGAGAAGGGAGGCAAGTCAGGGAAGCAGGCCCAGGCCACTCTGCTCTGAAGCACGTGAAATAGACACAATTTTTATGACAAAAACTAGAGTGCTGAAGAGCCCATCTTTTTAGATTATACTGAATTTCAGAGGTTAAACACCAAACTTTGATTATCTTTAGGTTTAAATTACACCACCGAAGAGTCATTCAAAAATGTCTCACTGATAATATAATTTTTTTGCTGAAGTTAAGAACAGATCAAAGAGGACAGAGGCAATGGGTCTCCGAGAAGCCAGGTTGGCTGATGGAGTCCAAGTTCTAACATATGAGTTCTTCCCTTAGAGAGTACCTCCCGTCAAGTCCTCATGGAGAGAGAGCCACAATGATTAAAACAAAATTAAAAGTCTGGGTGGGGATGTAATGCACAGCACAGTGACTGTAGCTAACAATACTGTTATTGTATATCAGAGAGTTGGTAAGAGAGTAAATCTTAAAAGTGCTCACAAAGAAAAATATTGTAATTATGTGAGGTTATGGACATTAACTAGATTTATCGTGGTGAGCATTTCTCAATATATATAGCACAAATATCAGATTGTTATGCTGTACACCTGAAACTAATATAATATGTCAATTATATCTCAAGTTTTAAAAAGTCTGGGTGCTTTAAGGAAATATATCCTAAACTCTTAGGAAAATTTGCAGTTCAATGTAATTAAGTCTGAAAGGACACACACAAATCGAGTTCTGATGTGTGCGTGTGTGTGTGTGTCCAGAGAGTCGCTGAGATATAAAGATTACAGGAAAGCGTGGGGTGCTAAATAGCAATAGGTCCTTATCTGCAATAAAAAAGGGGACTCTTTTTAAGGGATTGAGAAGTACAGATTGGCAGTTACAGAACAGTCAGAGGGATGTAAAGTACGGCATAGGGAATATAGTCAATAATATGGTAATGACTATGTATGATGCCAGGTGGGGACTTGAAATATCGGGGGAAGCACTTTGCTAAGTATATGATTGTCTAACTGTTATGCAGTATACCTGACACTAACACCAAATAATATTGAATGCAAAGTATAATTGAAAATAATTTTTAAAAAGTGTACTCTAAATCGTGTGTGATTATTAACATTTTTATTCTACACTAGAAGATGCCATATTCCCAAAGGCACACAAATCATTCATCTTCTAATAGTATAACCCATTGCAATGGATGAGATGACAATGATGACGGGAAAGCCACATGATGAAGCTCCAGGCCACTCTTTCCCACTGCTGTGTTGTTTAACTTGAGAATATTTACGTGAATCTTTACACTTTTCTTCAAACTGACTGCTTTTGAGGCCAAATTTGGGCAAGTGGGGCTGAGCAGAAAAAGCCCTAAGGAATTTACTGGACGGGGCTCTCACCCAAATTACACTCTGCTTGACCACAGAGCCCCAGGCACGCCAATCAACCTGACAGTCCCCCAAGGCTGTCAAGACCTTCTCACTTCAGTGTAAGGTTTCAAACCCAAATAAGTAGATGCCTGCAAAGTGCTTCTCAGGTCCCTGGGGAGAAGCCCCGCAAGAAACCAAAGGCATGTCTCCAAGATGTGCTCTTCCTGGACATGCCTTACTGCAGGCCAGGGACAGCACACAAAATGGTAGCAGAATAAATTCTGGACGTGAGTCAACAACCCTTAGCTTGTTTACTGGCTCAGCTCCTGGAGTTCAGCCATCAATCTTAGGGCAACGAGAAGTCAGGGGGAAGTAAGAAGGCCGGAAAGAATAAGTACTCTCCAGCCACAGGTCTCTCACGGGTACTCAGGCAGACTCTATAAAGGGCTGTGGGCTCCTCCACTTACATAACCACCTCTGGCTGTGACAAAGGCTCCAAAGGCAGCAGCCTTCGTTCTGCTCTGTCTGCTCTGCCTTCCCCCCAACCCTAACCTGCCACGGTGGTCCAGCAGGCAAAAGTCAGCGTCTATCATTGTTACCAACTCAAAAAGGCTTTTCTCTGCAGCTTGATTCATGTTTGAATTGCCCAGTGAAGAGGAAGACTTGAAATTTAAAAAAAGAAAAACATAGTAAACTAAACAAAATATTTGTATCTTCCTATGAAGATATAAGGCCATTGCTTTGGGATCAGTAGCTCACGCACTTTTGAATTGTTTTGTCTCTAGTAGAGACTTGTTGGCACAGACTTAGCCTGACTAAAGCTTGTCTTCATATGCTTCTAAAATGGTGGGCTCGGGTCAGGTTTAGTCCCAGACCACGAAACAGAGGGGAGGCACCCTAAAGTAAAAGCCACGGCATGTCCTTGGTATGCTAGGGGGAAAAGTTCCTAGTGCCAACCATGTTTGTAGTGCACCATGGCCTTCGGTAACTAACTTCACTGACTTTGGTGTATGCTATGGGGCGGGCACAGAGTGCTTCTGAAGCCTCTTCTTCTGTGGTCCTGAGTCTAAGTTACCCTGTGACCTTGGACTCATGAGCCGGGCACTAACATTCCAGCAGCCTTATCAGCAGCTCGCATTTCTGAAAGACTCAGCTTGAAGAATTCAGAGCAGACATTGAAGACTTGCACACGTGAGAGATGACACCAAAGACCCTCGGACTCTCACCCTGCCAGGCTCTGAGCATCCCACGCCACCCTTTACTTCGTAGCTGATGCAAAAACCACATTACCTCTGTAACTGAAGCTTCGTGGAACTTCAGAGCCAGGAGAAGCTTGTCTGAGCGTTGATTCCAAAGGCCCCACTTTACATCTGACAAGCTCAAGCCCAGAGACATTAAGGGGCTGTTTCCAGATCAGGTAACACCTGACTCCAGCTTTCTATCACATACAGGTTTTTTTGAGACATGTAAACTTCATACCTACATATCACTTTTCTTCCCAGATTTATAACATTCACAACCATTCACTCCTTCATCTCCCAAATCAGTATTTATGACTTCCCAGAGAGCAAAGTAAGTGGTGAGAAGACACTGCGATCATGTGGGATCATTGCCTTTTTTAATTAAAATCGATCAGCAGAGAAATGTAGAGCTAAAATTATCAGGCCATTGTAGGGCTTAGATTTCTGCCACCTGGTGGGGGGAGGGGTTAGGATTGGTGTTTTAAACTCACTAGACCAAGTAGATTTTGAAAGTGATTAAATTAGCTATTAATAATTCAAAGTTGAATTTTATTCTCTCTTTTTCTCACACACATCAAACAAGTAAAAAAATTGCCCTATCTAAATAATCTCACCCCCTAAAAAATCATCCTATTGATTTTTAGATATCAAGAGAAACCAAAATTCGGCACTGCTCCAAGGGGCAGCAGGTTCAATGCCACACTCTACCTTACGGTTTCTGAACATATTAGGAGCTCTCCAGAGAAGTGGTAAAGTTAGTCTAGAAATAATGTCAGTGTATAATATTCAATCATAGTTTGAAAATGTTTCTTCCCTTAACATCATCTTCCCTTAACAGGCAAGATGAGCAATGAGTTAAATGTGGAGGCACTTGCTTAGAACCAAAGGTGAAGAGAAAGAAAGGGAGGAAGGAAGGAAAGAAAGAAGGAAGGAAGGAAGGAAAGAAGGAAGGAAGGAAGGAAGGAAAGAAGGAAGGAAGGAAGGAAGGAAGGTAGGAGGGAAGGAATTCAATTTTTTTTCCAGCTAAACAAAAACTCTAGGTTTTATACTCCTATGACCTAGATATAGTCAAAGAGATCATACAGAATGTTCCTAGGGAGAAAGAGACCTCAACTCTCAGCTGTTCAGCCAACTTTTCTGCTTAGAAAATGTCTTTACAAGAGAATACTGAAACAGACCCAAACAGAGGTTTATGGGATAAAAACAGTGAAAGATCGTAAACTGAGGGAAAAAAAAAAAGAGCTAAACTTGGTGCTGGGGAGCTGTGACCACACTATCTTGACTTCCCATTACCGTACTTGTTTATAATAACATGCAACCCAGGTTCTTCTCTAACTCCAGTGCTCTGAATTCCCATAAGAAAATATCACTTTTCAGAGAAGATAGTCAATGAGAAGTGATGGAGAGGGGGAGGTGGAAGAAAGAGGAGTCCAAAGGGTCATGGGGCTTTCCAGTTGTTTGACCCAGTGTAACAAAAGCCTCCATAATGCAGAGGTGGAAGGTGTGAAACTAAGACTTCAAAATGGTTGTGCTGAGCTGAATTCTGAAAATAACTTCACTGAGAAGACAGCGTGTGTTCAACAAGAGCTTGTAAGCTGTGTTAAATAATGAATGATGTAAATTAGACTGCCTTATTTATTAACAAGTCCAGTGTGGCTTGTGTAACCACACTCAAAACTTACTCTGTGGTTCTTAAATGCAAGTAAAGCACAAATCAAACTTCTAGAACTTCCAGTGAAGGGGCTGAGGAGTAAATATCACAGAAATAAAAACTGATGCCTTTCACTGAATCTTTACAAATGCCAGAACTATTTTTTTAGTACAATTAATTGCAATGGAAAAGCTAACTGAGGTGAGAGGGCCAAAATCAATGTATTAATGACATAACATTACAGTCACTTAACCAAGCCAACAATAAATTGCACAGAGAAGCTCTGGCTGCAGAAGCTGCAAATTCTATTTGTATTATACTAAGAGGAAAATATTACACTGTCTGCAAATATTACCCCCCAAATCAAAGAATATCACAAAGAAATTCAGAAAAAAAAGGTTACCATTGGTCTTCATTAAAATATAAGCAATATAAAAATTCACGCCTATTTTACAAAAAGGTGAATATACTTAACACTACTGAATGGTACAACAAGAAATGGTTAAAATGGCAAATTTTGTGTTATATGTTTTTGACCACAATAAAAAAAAAATACATGACCTATTTTAACCATGCCTTTTATCACTTATGAGAGACAGAACTTGTCCTTTGCAATGCATTTTGGCACTCGATAAAACTGAGACTTAAATGACCGGTTACATAATTCCCATAACAGGCTTTCCTCTTGAATTTCACTTATATGTGACAATGGTATTATTTTTAAACTCAATTTAGTGCAGGTTTGGTATAACTACCGCCAAGGAACAAAAGCTGGCACTTCTCAGCATGTGATGATGGCCAGATGTAATGTATATCCACAGACAGAGAGACAGATCTAGATACCAATCATGTTAGTGGGTAAAGAGTATGAGACAGATACTGTGCTAGGGAGATTTTTAATAAAATAGGCTCAAATAACAACTCTGAAAACAAAATGTCAGCTTAGCTTAAAATATACATGTAGAAACAAAAAAATCTTATCTCTTAATTAATCAATATATATATATTTTTAAATGTTATCATGACCTCTCTCAGTATTCTAAAAGGCATAGTGGTTATATTTCCCCCCCAATATATAGCTTTTTAAAAATACACTATTTTTAAATGATACAGTCAACTGTTGCTTCAGCAAGTTCTAATCAGTTTATTTACTTACATTATTTCTATTTTTTTTAATGGAAACATGTAAGCTCATTTAAACACCACTAAACCAGAACTTTAAAACAAGTTATTGTAGGACTGCCCTTGGATCTATGAACAACATTTTTAAAAATGTGTATTTGGCTCCAACTGTAGCTGGTACACATGGTCAAGAGTTTCAAAGCTATTCAGGCAAACGTTAACATGTAAGAAAAAGAACACAGGCGGTGTCATATGTGGATGAGTGAAACAAGCTCATTTTGATATCATTTTGATATCAAAACAGCAGAATTCAAAATAATGATATTAAGTGCTTCCTAAACAAGGATTTCAATACATTTTACAGATAAGGACACCTGGAACTCAAACTGGCTGGGCTCAATCAAAGCTGAGGGACAGAGCAGGAAAACATGCTTTTTCCTATCGACCAGTCTAAGTCCCCATCGTAAACACTTATCCTTACATACTTCTCAATGATCTCAATTTCAATAACTTTTCAAATCAAAAGGGTAAAAAATAAGAGTAGAAATCAGGAGCGCCATTATTGAATGAATAACTGTGACAATTGCTTTGGTAAATATAATTTAAAAAATCAACTTTAGACATCCTGAATATAGGAACCTGTCATCAGATATAAAAATAACAACAGCAATTGTAGAGACTGATATAAGAAAGCTCTGCTCAAATCTGATTTTATATATATCAGGTAGCTAAGACCACTAATATTTAAAATAATATTTTTAATTTAAAAAGAGTATTACTGTCTTTTTTTATTATGACCTTTAAAATATTAAAGTGAAAAAAGGGTTAAAATGAAAATGATTAGCCCTATCTCATCTCCTCCCTCTTTATATTATCTATCATCTAAGACAGAATTTTAATACAACAACAAAACAGCATCGAACTGTACAAAGGCACTGCTCATGGTCTCAAAATAATCTGAAGAGCTCTGAATTCCATCTGGCTTCCTGCATCTGACCACTGACATCCCATCTCATGAAAAAGACACAGATCCTGACAAAAGACCACAGACACTCTGACCAGCCTGGCAAACTTGGACCAGACCGGCCCAGCCCAGGACCAGCACAGCCAGGGCCCGACCCGCCCTTCTGCTCGGGCCCGGCTGCTGTTATCCTTGCGAGAAACACTGAGAACCAAGCATCCTGGATCCAGCCTGACAGCTGTCTGCTCCCGGCACCTCTCAGCACTTCCAGGCCAGCACGTTTCCCCTCTGTTCTGTTGTCACTTCCTCCTGTCCGAGCCTTATAACACGAACATTACCAGCAGAACAAACAGAGACTACATGGGTCTCTTACTTACATGAAAAAAAACCAAAAACAAAACAGGTTATCTTGTTCATACGTTGGCAGAAACAGGGTGTGCATTTTCTGTGGGAAAAAAATGCATGCGCACTCGCCAACCGGAAGGCCACAGCCCAAGCCCTACTTTCAGGGCTGCCTATCTTAGTATCAAACACATAAGGAAAACCAGGAGAAAGTTTGCCTTACAGCCCTCTACACGGATGAATAAAATCTCATGTTAATGAAATAAACGGGAAAGTCAAGTGAGGGGAAGGCAGGGGCAAAAATAAAAAACACATCTAGTAGAGGTGACAGAAGAATGCTGGAGAAAGGACTGGTAAATTCCTACTTGGTAATGTATTTGTCACAAGGTATCAAAAGAGGAGAACAGAAATGCACAATTATGCTTCTCCATCAGATCAGGATAAGCTCAAATATTTCCAGGCACCTAGGGGTCCCATGTTAAAGGCAGCATTCATTTGAGTACTAAACACTGCTTTATCATCCAACCTAGTCCTGGGAAATTATTCAATGAGCAATTAAGATTTATAATCCAAATGGTCTCAAAATTATATCTCTGAGAAGTCAATTCCAAATTAAATCAGACCAGGCTTTTAGGCTTCCAATGATCACATTTTCTCTTTTGAGCAAGTGCTTTTCAACACTCAGAACTTCTCCTCTTACAGACCATTTTCAAGGCCATCTCTGGACGCACTCCCCCCTAAGCAAAATCTGATGTATAAATTGAAAAGGGAAATTGGTCAACTCCAAACCTCAGAGAGAGGTGGTAAGGGAGGGACTCTAATCTCCTTCAATAAATTTCAAAAAGTTAATTATCTTAACCTCCTTTCTAGTAAATACTACTGAAACTTCTCCTAACACAAAATACACATAGCATCTTATCGACCAAAAATGTCCAAAACTAAGTTATTGCATGTGGAAAGCCTAAAGCGCACCCAGCAGGACTTTGAAATGTAAAGTGCATATAGAATGCCTTCCCACAAGGGGAACTGTGTGTACATAAGTACACACACACATACTTAATATGTGTATATATGTATATATTCTCTTATTTTTACTTATATTTTCACTTATTTTAAACTGTCACACTTTTCCCCGTGTTATAGGCCCCAAGCCAGTGAAACAGATAGGTAATTGACAGATGGCCCAGCCCTGCACGCCTCATCTCTGACTTCTCCCCAGACTTGAGACAACATTCATGCCCAGGAAGGGCCCGCCTGGCCAGCCCCGGTCATAGGGACCAGGAGAGAAGAAAGAAACAACAGCACCAGGAACTCACATTTCGGTGATGTTCTCAGGGTCTGCACTGTTAGGCTCCAATCTCGGAAATGCCACAATGCCAGGAGTAGGGTCGCTGCACCAGATCCTAGAGGTGCTGCATTTGCAGGATGTGGGACAGGCGAGAGCGGTTCTCCACAAGCCCAAAACCAACCAGCAGAAGCCCCAGAGCCGGGCCATTGCGGGTCCATGCCACCTTGTCCAGGTCGACATCCCTAGCCGCCAGTGCCAGCTGGAGTCAAACTGAGTACGTGTCCCTGCGCTGCACCGGCTGGCCTCCCCTGCCAGTGCTGGGCGGTCTTTGCCGCGCTCACCGCTCTCTCTACTCGATGTTGGTCGTGGGCCCGCAGAGTCCAGCGTGTCCCGGGCTGAGTATGTCCTGAAGGGCAGCACCGTTCACAGTGCCCGGGGCATCTCCGGCCGCTTCACAGGGGGCGCTACCGGCGCTCGCAGCTCCGCCGCGGGCGCCGCAGCATGGCCCGGCGCGCCGGGCACCGGCCGGCGGCGCTCCCGGGACTCTGGGACGCAGAATCCTTGCTAGACGCGCAGTGGGATCCTGGACGCACCTCGGGGCTGAGGACAAACAGACATGCATGAGACTGGGCATAAGACCCCAGACACCACGAAATGAGACACTCTCCTTTCGCGCTCGCGTCACCCCCACCCTGACCCCAGACAGGAGGCTGTGGATAGATGAGTGCCCAGCTCCCATCCCAGAAATAAACTTGCCCCTCGATGGCACTGTCAGTCCTGGGACCACCAGTATGCCCATTCTTTATCTAAGTCTTAAGTCGAGAGACGGAAGGTAGGGCAAGGGTCCCTGAGACCGGATTCCATGGCACAGGCCAACAGAAGGACCCTTTGAAAGGGGGACGAAGGGACTGCCGGCTGTGATGGCTCCGAGACGCCACCCCCCACCCCCATGATGCTGCAGAATCCTCCACCACCGCTGGGTGCAGGGGGCACGGGCAGGTGGTGCGGCGCGTCCCACCTGGGGAGCCGCCACGGCCGCCCCAGGGGGGACAGTGAGGGCCGAAACCGGGGAGGCCACTGTCCGCGCTGCTCACCCGGGCTCCGGCGCCTACCGCCCGCCGGCGGCGCCTGGGTCCAGGCTCCTCCTGCCGCTGGGCACTGAGCGCGGAGAGCGCGAGCGAAGGAGCGAGCAAGGCTCCTGCTCCAACCCAATTCCGGGAGCCGCCGCCGCCGCCGCCTCTGCTACTGCTGGCGAAGTGACGTGAGGGCTGACGCAGAGCAGGGGCAGAAACTCCAGAAAATTAGTCTGAAATCCAAAAACACACACACTCATACACACACAAACCCATAACACCCTCCAGACAAAAGCAACAAGGAGGGGAGGGGAATCTGGAGGCGAGCAGGGAGGAGGGAAGCATCGGTGCCACTGGCCAGAAGCAGACAGCAGCAGCATGTGGGAGTTCACACACGCGCACATACGCGCACACGCACACATTCTGGCTGTGTAGACGCGCGCCTGTGGTGTATGTGTGTGTGTGTGTGTGCGTTCATTTAGTTCCAGGTACCTCTGAAATGGACTGTTCCGCTGCTCGACGCCTCCCAGTCCCTAATTCACACCGCGGTCTCTCCTACAATCGCAGCAGAGGCTGTCTCCTCTTTTGAAATGGAAACCCAGCTCGGTTCAGCTCTGAAAAATGAGCTGATTCTTATTATAGGAATCCTCCCTCCCCGCTGCGTCCTCCTTTACCACCCTACCTAAAAGGGAGGACGAGCTATCCTAAAAATAAATAAATATTGTAAACACCAAAACGTATTCAGCATCCGTAACCAAGGATAACCGCCCCCATTCCGGGATATCTATTTGGGAATCCGTGGTTCTGGAGGGTCTTCCTGTTGGTGCTTTTGTAGAGGGAGGGGAGTATTCAAACGCAACTCCAGCTCTCGAAATGGGTCTTTTTCCTGCGGCTTTCTGGGATCACACGCCCGGAAAACAGAGACATGTGAGGGGAAGGGAGCGCGCCTAGAGCGTATTGGGTTCCCTAAGTGCGCGGCAGCAACCCTGGCCTGTCCGATGTGTGGCGCCGCGTCATTTTCTCTCATCAGTCAACCTGGCAGGATGCAGCCATTCCCAGATCACTCCCCGCTATGCCCACCCCCACTCGGGGCACCCGAAGCCCTTGCTCCCCTGCCGTACCTTGTGCGTTTTCGTGTGTGCGCGGGTGTGCGCGAACGCGTGCCCTGCGCCCGCGCCGCCCGGAGCACGACATGCATCCAGTTACTGGGAAGCCCGACACGACCAGAGCCTTGGGGTCTCACTAGGGACAAATGAGGCGATCCGGGAGGGTCGGGTGACAAATCGTAACTGCTCTGCGGGCTCAGTTAAATGATGGCTGTGGGGCATTCGCAAGCCTGGTCTGAGAATCCGTCTTCCCATTTGCGACTCGGAGAAGCTGTTTTTCCGCAGTCATTTAGAAGGAACTATGAAAATGCACCGCAGTGCCAGACACTGCCGAGGGCTCTGGTGCCCCCGCGCGGGGAGAGAGCGCCCGGCACGCTCCAGAGCACAAACCAAGGGCCGCGGCCGCCGCTGTAACTGCGCGGGGGGCGCGCTCTGGCGCCAGATGCGCAACCTGCGGCGCCCGACGGGTGCGCGCCTGTGCCCGGCCGGCGCGCTTCTCGCCAGGTCTCGCGGATCTCCGACCTGAGTAAAAAGCGGGCAGCTCTCCGCGCCAGCAAGGGCTACCGGGTGGGATCTCGTCCAAAAGATAAGAATGATCACCCATCTGCTGGCAGAGGTTGGGGTGAGAGGATCGAAAAATCCGAGCGTCCAGGTAAATGCTTAAATCTCGGCGACGTTTTAAACATTACAAGGAAACGGAAAGCATCTGGTGGGGCTATTATACAGACCCCCAGCGCTGAGTGTTACCGCAGGAATCCTCGCACAGAACCCATAAAAGTCTCGCTGCAGGGCTGAAAGAATAGCCTAGCAGGTCTGTCTCTCTCTGCCATCACTCGGTTGTGACATGCACTGGGTGCTGAACAACCAGGCTGAAGTTCATTTCTCTGCTCAGCCACCAAGGAAGAAAAGCAAAGAGCAAAAATGTCTTGGTCCAGGTCACACAGTAACACTCTTCTACCAGGCCCCTGCAGAACACCTAGGGGTAGGGTATGTGCATAATTATACCTCTCTCTCTCTCTCTCTCTCTCTCTCTCTCTCTCTCACACACACACACACACAACCCACCCTCACCCCATTTTTCTCAGAAATGGCCTATTTGCGTCCTAGTGGCCACAAAGTGTCAATGCAACAAAGATTCTAATTATGTTGGAGTATTTTTAGAATCTGTATTACAATATATACTACAATTAAATTTAGATTCTAAATATACCCCCATTGAATTTCTCCCACATAAAATTAGATCTGGCAGCCCCACTTCTAATTACCCTTTTACTGCTCAGTTTTTTTCCATAGTCCTTACCATTTTTCAACAGATCATTCACTTAATTATATTGTTTATTGCATTTCTCCTAGTGGAATGTAAACTCCATGAAGGCAAGGGTCATTTTGTTCACTAATATATCTCAAGAACATAGAAAGTATTAAAGTGTGTGTGTGTGTAATGAATGAGATGAAATAAACCAGCATTTAGATTCTTCAAGCGGTCCCTCTGCACCCTCACTTTCTTAACCGCTGCCATTGCAAGCCCCTATAACAATTCTGTCTGGACACTTTCCCTCCCATCTGCACAATTTCTGAATCCCGTGCTGAAAATTGGCATAGCACTTCTTCAAACCTTACTTTCTGCTTCCTCTGGTAGCCAGGTATGTTCTAGCTCCAGGTTAGCGAGGACCTCCCTATCATTCATGCTGCTAACTCAAGATTATCATGCACAGTGCCTGAAGCATAGTAGGCAAACAATAGCTATTTCTTAACTGATTAAATATGGATCTATCTCAATTTTAAGAACTACAAGGTATTGCACAGAGATTTCAGGGACTCTCAGACCAGAGATGATGAACATTTTTCAGATGGACAAAATGAAATAGAAATAATTTTCCCCAGATCATAAGAACTCTTCAAGGCAGAGGTGGAGAGAGACTAAGTGTTGAAGGTTCCTGCCTGTACTGAACCAGCACTGTATTATGACAGCATTTTTCAAGCTTTTTTTTTTAACCATGATCCATAGTATGAAATACCTTTTATATCACAATCCAAGGCACACATATATAAATACATATAACTAAAAAAAAGTTTCAAAAAACACTCTTAATACATGGAATACACTAATTTTTTTTTCTGTTTTATACCATTTTATTTTTTAAGTTTGTAATAACCTAATAAATCAATTTTTAACACCCAATACTGGGCTATAAAAACGAAAACACTTTCAGTTTCTGCTTCTGACTAAGATGCAGTAATAGGGAACAGAATTAACCTCCAGCCAAATCATTAATACACTGAACAAAATATATGAAATAACAATTTTCAAGACTGTGGGCATAAGACGATGAAGGCTGTAGCTCAAGAAGAGCGAACCCAGGCAGAGTCCAACTCCCTGAGTTAAAGGAACATCGCTGAGAATCCAGGGAAACCAAAGAGGGCAGAGTTCACAAGGACAGAGTAGCAGGGAAGAGAGTAATAAACAAAGAGAGAATTCCAGAGGTCTGCAGGGGCCCCCTCAAGTATTCATCAGAGTGCTGATTAGCACAAGCAAGTGATGAAATTACCTGAGGCCAAAAAACTGACAAAAGGATTAAAAGGAACAGAGTCAAAGCAAAATTCAAAAGGGAAATTAAAAACACTACATATCAGAATTTATGTTTGTATGTCGATTACATCTCAATAAAGCTGGAATAAAACAGACATTAAACATTTTTTTTAAAAAAGAATTTGTGGGATGCCACTAAAGCATCTTAAATTATTTAGGAGGAATTTTATAGAGCCAAATACCTATGTTAGAAAAGAAAAAGGTCTTCAACTGGTGACCTCAGCTTCCACCTTCAGAAACCAAAAAACGAAGAGCAAATTAAACACAAAGTAGAGAGGAAATAATAAAGGTAAAAGTAGAAAGCGATGCAATAGAAAACAGAAAAACAGGACAGAAAAATCAATGAAGCCAAAAGCTGATTCTGAGAAGATGAATAAAATTAAGAAACCTCTAGCCAAACTGACCAGGAATGAAAGAGAAAAGACGCAAATTATCAATTACAGGAATGACAGCAATGACAGCTCAAGAGAATCTACGGGTTGAATAAATAATAAGGGAATATTATGAGTAAGTTTATGTAAATAAATTTAAGAACTTCAACAAAATGGACGCATTCCTTGAGAGATACAAGCTTACAAAGGTCCCTATAGTAGAAATAGATAACCTGAATAGCCCTGTATCTGTTTCAGAAATTGAATTTCCAGTTAAAAACCTTCCCATAAGGATAACTCCAGGCCCAAATGGATTTACTGGTGAATTCTACAAAACAATTAAGGAAAAGTAATGCCAGAAAATGAATAGTATCAGAATATTACGAGAAAAAGTGAAGAGAAAGGAACTCTTTACAGCTCATACTATGAGGCCATAGTGCCCTGATACCAAATCAGACAAAGGTTTTATGGGAAAAGAAAACAACAAAGCAATATTCCTCATAATGCTAAAATTCTAAACAAAATCTCAGCAAATCGAATCCAAAAATAATAATAATAATAATACATTCAAAAACATGATAACCAAGGGAGGTTTACCCCAAGAATGCAATTTTAGTTAAGTATTTAAAAATCAATCAACTTACCATATTTACAAACCAAAAATCCAAAACTGTGCAATCATCTCAAAAGACACAGAAAAGGGCAATTTGACCTAATTCAACATCTATTCCTGAGACCTCTCAGCAAACAAGAATAAAAGGGAATGTCCTCAACCGATAAATGGAATCTACCAAAAACCTACAGGTAACATAATTCTTAGTGTAGAAAATGGAATGTTTTTCCCCAAATATCAATAAGGAGAAAAGGGTGTCCGCTTTCACCATTTCTCTAGCATTGTACTGGAGTTTTAGCCGGTGCCCTAAGTCAAGAAATAGAAATAAAAGGACAATGGTATCAGTGACTGAAATGGAAGCATCCCAACAGAAAAGAGGACCCAGGGGGCAGTAGCAGGCTGAAGCAGAGTCTCTGCTTTCATGCCACTAGATCAGTCCTCCCCACAGCCAGTCCATTCTCGGCAATGCAGCAGCCTGCTTGTAGGGTGTTTGGTGATTCTTGCCAAGATCTGCATTTGACAAGCACTGACGCTTTTCCAAGTATTTTCCTGTGTGATCTCTCTCTATCCTGTCTCCTTCCCTCTACTGGGGGTACCCCAGCCCTTGGCTTTGGATTACCTTAGACCTGTTCTGTCCTAAGTCTGATGAGTGGAAAAGCTTATAGAAACAAAGTCCAAATTATAATTTTACTTCTGAAGTCATCCCACCAAAGAGAAAACAGAAAACCAGTTATTTTGTAAGACAAAAATCTACCTCTTCTTGAGAGTCTGTTGATTTCCCTTTCTTAAAAGGACCTTCATGGTAAGTTAGTTGACTGACCTCATGCCTTATAATATAAATACCTCTTTTCTGTCCAGAAGCCTTGGAGATTCTGCAAGGCCCTTTGCAAACACAAAAACTGCAACTTTTGCTTTCTCCTATTGCTCTTTAAAGGTTTCAACAAACCTTCCCCAACACTGGAAGACATGTCCTTGCACAGGGAAAGGTTTCTTGTGGATTAAGAAAGAAGGTATTGGAGATTGGAAAACCTTTCTTCCTCCCATCTCCTCTTACCCTCACAAGTGTAAGGTAGAAGAAACTGCTCGCAAAGGGTATGCGGACTTTCTGAGGGCTAATAAAGCTAAATCTGGGTTTTCTGTACTGCAGAATATTGCTAAAGATCTTAAATGTGTATTATAACATCTTCAAATCACAGTCCCCCAATTCAATTCTTTTTAACTTAAACTTGAAAAAACTGCAACTTAGTACTTTTTAGATTGGGAGGGGAGATTCTGAGAGCTATCTCGGTGGTCTTGCAACCCCAAAGACTTAGCAACCACTGTCTTTGGTTCTGATTCTCCACTGTACTTTGAACCCTTTTTCTCTAAGAGACTGAATAAATGACACTCAAAGAAGAATCACAAGATTGTTTTAGATTCTCAACTTGCCTTTCTGTGCTTGCAACTCCATGTTTATTTTTGAAATGGGGATAATGTTTTCACACATCTCCTATCTCACAAGGTTCTTAAATGACTAATTGGATATTGTCTTTGAGTGTCTGAAACTTTGTCTGAAACTTTCTTCATGTGAAGGATATTGTCTCCAAAAGTGGTTGTATTGACTAATTATTAACCTTTAGTTTGTAAATGAACAAAGGCATACAACAAAGACATAACATAACTTCAACAAAGATCAAAAGTTCCAGGTAACCCTCCACTTTCTGGGATGGAAGAAACGGCCATCAGCTTCTGAAAAGCTACCCTTGCCTGTAAAGGGGACTGACTGTTCTGTAGCTGGATATTATGAGAAGCGGCAAGGCACAGAAGGACCTCACCTCATCCCAGAAGCAGCAACCTGCTGGCTTCCTTTACTCTGGACTTTTTGACACAGTTATGGGACTGAATGTAGGAACCAGGTTAGCTCTGTAGTGCCTGGGCTACACTGGACATCTTATTAGAGAATGCCAGTGAGCTTTTTCTTAAGTTAGCCTTTACTCTTCATCCATATTTTCATTCTGGGATATGATTTTCTTTCTTTGCAGAAAGGAGGGTGTTCCAAGTAGTTCATTTTGGACTTCAGTGGCTACTAGAGGAAGAGAAAGAGAAAGAACAAAAGAGAGAAAGAAATCCCTACTCTTCTTAATATCTACCTATAAGTGGAATACCATCTAAACACTTGCTAGAGATTGGCATAGCTCTTTGTATAAAAAAAGAAATTTCCCATTTTCTTATTTTCATGAGAACACTGAGAAGAGGTCATCATAGCTTAGCCCAAGGCTCCCTCCATCAGAGATCCAGGCCCTTAGCCAGCCTCCTCCCCAGCACATATGGTCTCTGCCTCCTTCTACATCCCTTGTACCTTCCTAGGTACTTTGCTCTAGAGCCAAAACATGCATGTGGGACCTGGCCTAGAAGTATTTAGCAGAGACTGAAGATGATGAGTAAAGCCAAATTTTAAAACAAATCAAAACACAGCACACACACAGGAAAAGAAAAAAGAAAAAACACCTTCCATTTATTTTTAATCTTTTTCCTTCCCTCATCATCCTTCTTGATTACTATTTATTTTTCAATATTTCTCAGCAACAAAAGCAGGTTTGTTTCTGCTCTGTTTCCTATCACTTTTTTCCAGACAGCCACGGGGAGTGAAGCAGACGTAAGACTGCCATCTTGTGCTCAAGACAGTTATCCTTGTTTCTTTTGAAATCAAATGTGGTTTGTGGGATCTGAGAGAAGGACTTGGAGTCCAGGTCTGATGTCCTCTGAACTAGGTTTTCCCAGAAGCTTTATAAATTTCCTATCCTTTGGCTTTGCTCTTTCTTGGCCTTCCCTCTCCAAGATCTCATGAGTCATCCCTTAGTTGAAAGCTTTTTTTTTTCCAAATGACTCCAAGTGTGATTTAGAATAATTACAGTTCAGACGCCAGTACCTATGCTTTTATGACTGAACTCAGTGGCCCAACTCAGGAAAGTGGGCACTTAATAACTAAGGCATTTAAAGCCAAAGACTTTGTGAGTCTTCTCCACATCCTACCATCATCTCTACGTTGGAAACTGACTGTTCATGAGTGATGTACTGCATGCCAGGACCTTGGCTGGGGGTCCTGTGGGTACCTCCTTAAAAGCAAAAGTGTTCGTTCTGTGAAAACCCTGTTAAGGGAGTGAGAAGACAAATTATAGGGTGAAAGAATATACTTACAAACCACATAGCCAATAAAGGGACTAATACTTAGACTATATAAAGAACCCTCAAAACTCAACATGAAAAAACCCCCACAAAATCCAATCAGAAAATGAGTTCAGATACAAACAGATATTTCACCAAAGAACTATAGATAATTAATGGTACATAAACAACTTTCAAAATCACTAACTATTAGGAAAATGCAAATTAAAAACTACAGTGAAGATATCACTACATACCTTCTGGATTGCTGAAAGAAAAATTTTAATAGAGATAACATCAAATGGGGCAAGGATGTCAAGAAATTGGATCACTTGTTCATTGCTGGTGGGAAGATAAAATGGTGCAGCTACTCTGGAATATAGTTTCGCTGTTTCCTCTAAAACTAAAAATGAATATCACCCAGGAATTGCACTTTGGAGAATTTATTCCAGACAAGTTGAAATCTATATTCACACAAAAACTTATAAATGAATATTCATAGCAGCTTTATTCATAATAGACAAAATTAGAACTAGCCCTAATTTCTTCAATATATGAATGGTTAAACAAACTACATATGTCCATACCATGAAATACTACTCAGTGATTAAAAAAAAAAAAAGAACTATAGATACACAAAACAACTTGGATGGACCTCAGAGGAATTATGCCGAGTGACAAAAAGTCAATCTCAAGAGGTCAAATACTATATTATTCCATTTATATTATTTTTAAAATAAGATTATAGAGATGGAGAGCAGATCAGTGGTTGCCAATGGTTAGGGATTGGCGGGTGGGGGGGGATGTTAGAGTGTGGGTATAGCTATAAAGTGTGAGTTTAAAGGAGCTTTGTGGTTTTGGTTTAGTTCTGTATCTTGATTCCGAATGGTAGTTACATGAAGCTACATGTGTGATATAATTGCATACAACTATACAGACACACAAATAAGTACAGATATAACTGGTAAAATCTGAATTAACTCTATAGATTGTACCAAAATCCCTGCTTTTGATATTGTTCTATAGCTATATAAGATATCAACATTGGAGGAGGCTGGGTAAAGGGGTCCATGGAAGTTCCTGCACATCTCTTTGCAATTTCTTCTGAGTCTGTGATTATTTCAAAATAAAATTTTTTTAAATTTCACAAACTTCAGCATATTGACTATAATCATCAATAATACACCATTTAGGCTATACCTTGCAACAGAAGACAACAGTGTATAGCACTGCACCTGAATTGAAAACTGAGATCCTCCTCCTTCCCTCCAAAATGGATTGCATTTAATCAGCCTCGTAGAGTGGTTTTCACAATTTCTGACTAATCCAATGAACTCAGAAAAAACTAAATCAAACATCTTAGGAACAAAAGGGCTTTTGTCATTCCCCAAAATCCTATCCGTTCAGGATTTTGCCTCCTGTTGAGTGAACTGTGAGTCACCTGCCTTAGAGATTAGCTGATGAATAATAAATGCTCACAAAGACAGTGAAGCAAGTGGCTCAATGCATTAGCCAGGACAAGTGAAATGCTCTAAGAAACAAGCCCCAACTCCAAGTGCCCTAACAATAAAAGTTTATTTCTCACTGTGCAAAGTCCAAAGGAAACCGACCTAATTGGATGAATCTCCTTCCACAGTTACTCAGGGATCCAGGCTCCTTCCTGCTATGTCTAGTCTGTCTTCAGTACAAGTTTGCTCCTGCATCACCCAACCTCAACAAGCAGGGAAGACAGGGAATACGCTGAATGGAACAGGATACTTTCCACATCAGCTCTGGAGTAACATGCATTACTTCCTCCAGCCTACCAATAGGGCTCCACCCAGAAGCAGAGGGGCTGGGAAATGTAAGTTAGCTGAGTGTCCAGGAAAGGAAATGATTTGGTGAGCATAGAGCAAGTCTGCTACACCAGTGTTTCCAGGGGCACGTTTCCTGGAAGTGGAAGTCAGCTGTTAAGGGACTGAATAGAAGATGGGATGGGATGGGATGGGCAACATGGGACTGAAGTAACTGAGCGTGGGATGTGGAAGACTCTATGTGGGAACTCTGATTTCAGGAATTACCAGCAAACCATCACTTGTTGGCATTCAGAAGGATCCTGAAATTTCTAGATGATTGAAAATCACTCTCACAGTTCTCGAAGTGTGATCGCATGTTTTGCCAGTTATTTCTCTTGTTACTTACTGATGTTATCCTGCATGTAACAGTTATGCACTGTAAATTATTCAGACCTCAATTCTCTCCCTCTGTTTCTTAAAGGTGAAATAATTCACCAAACAGAGCCACAGAAAGAGGACAATTCTCCTACTAAATTCTCCCCTTATAAGAAGCTAGAGCCAAGGTAGAGCATAGAAAACCCATAGTTTCCAGAATGCCCATAGCTTCTAGTCATCCCTCCTCACAGCACAAAAATGTGCCAGAACTTGCAAATAAGAAGTTTGTGGCATCATGGTGAGAGCAGACCCAGTAACACAACTTTTTGTCAGCCACACTCCCAACTGGGATAAATTTGGCATCTCAGTCACACAGGTGGGTTATAAAAAGACATATTCATCATAAAAAGGCCCTGAATGTGAAACAAACCTTCTAAATATTAATGACAGATTCATATCTAACCCAAGAGGGGGCACACAGTTTATTTCCACTGAGCATCCCTTCCAAATGTCCTAACAAAATGCACCTCCTTCCCTGGCCTCCCCACAAAATCCTTGCTTAAAGTTGCGGTGCTCCTCATAAACCAACCCTTGCTGCTCCCATCTGCTCCTGGCACAGGTTTTCCAGGGTGGTCTCTTCTGTTATGGAGTCACCATGACTCTGGTTGTCTGAGGTGGAAATCTGAGTCATTCTTACACCCCTCTTTCTCTCTCATTAGCCTACTGAGAAGGTCAACAAGCTACTTGGAAGCAGAAGCAAGTCACTTCTTCAAACCAAGTAGCTAAAACTTTGACAGTGCCTTTATCAAAGCCAAAATAACTATTATTTTCTGTATTCCCTTTTCTAGGTAAAAGAGAAAAATAACAAAAGATAAGCTCCTACCAGAGATTTGTTCACAAAACCAGCTGCCAACTTACATTGTTGGGTCACTTAACTCTGCCTTCATGATCAACAGCAGGGGCGTCCAACCCATGGCCTACGGGCTGCGTGAGGCCCAGGACGGCTATGAATGCAGGCCAGCACAAAATCGTAAATGTACTTAAAGCATTATGAGATACTTTTGTTTTCGTTAGTGTTTGTATATTTAATGTGTGGCCCAAGACAACTCTTCTTCTTCCAGCATGGCCCAGAGATGCCAAAAGGCTGGACACCCTTGACAGTATCCAGCAGAGAAAGCTGACATTCATATGCAAGGAATATTCTTGCTTTTTCCATTGGCTGTAAACTCTAGGCCAGAAGGTGACAATGTACATTCCAAAGGTTTTGGCAACAGCACATAAAACAACCAGAGTTCCAATTAACTGGAATAATTCCCCAGATGTTACCATTAATGAAGTTTTTTACTATATACTGGAGAAGTTTGCCATTCTGAGACTAGTAGCACAGTGGAAGGCATGTACTGAGGCACTGTGATAGCAGAAATTCAAATATGAAGGGAGATTAGGAACTCAATGATATGTGCATGGCAGACCCTCAAAAGCAACTCCAGATGAAACCAGTAAAATAATAGAATTCCATCGGTATTTGTTGAGCACCTTCTACAAGTCGCACATGTCATCCTTACATGAGGCCTACCCTCTAGATATCTCTGTGTTCCTTTGAGAAATAAGGAAACTGAGGCTTTGAAATAACTTGACCAAAATTATACAGGCAATTGAGGTGAAGCCAAAGTTCAATCCTTGGATTCCAAAACCCTTATTCTCTTCACTGTGCCACACTACCTAAAAATCCCTGTGGTCAACCACATCTCTGATTCTTTGAGCTGTCCCACATGAATAATATTTATCCATGTTCTTTGAGAGAAATGATTTTTTTTTCTGTACCCTGGACCCTCAATTCATCTCAAACAAACCTCACCCAACTTGTCTTTTGCCTCTGAGCTTTCTGTCAAACCAGAGCTCTTTCTTTATTAACCCCATGACTACATGGTTTTATGTCATTATGAAAACAACTCCTGAAGTCACATTGATTTAAAAACCTCAAGTTCAGTGAGCACGGGTGCCTTTCACTACTCTCCTGAAATGTTTCCCCAAATCACCATCTCAATGATAATAACCGTACTTCAAATATAAGCCTTTCTCTTAAAATACCACTTTGTGTAGATAAAATGAATTAATATCACCCCCAGCAGCATGAGCAGGAAAAATAAGGCTTTCCAAACAGTGCTTCTAAGAATGGAATCAAAGGCGCTCACCTAGATGTGGTATTTTGGGAAACAAAGGCAGGCAGACAGGAGTTCAACAACATATGGAGTGACCATAAATAGGATGGTTCTTTGCCAGGATATCCCATACAATGCGACACTCAGCAGTGGAAGTAAAAGTTCAGTACCAGACACCGGAGACAGCAGTCACAGCCACCAGTCAGGGGGATCCTAGAGGGCCTGCAGTGTGGCGAGTGTGGGGTCACTCAGTTACCTCATTGGCCATATCTGTGTGGAATGACCGCAATGCAGGCAAGCATTTGTGGAAAGAGTGGGTGAGTCAATGAGTAGAGAGGCCCTTTGAGGACCAAACTGGGGTATGAAATGAGCTCAGCAAGGAGCAGTAATCAGAAGACTAATAAGATAACACTGATAACCCAAGAAATAAGCTCTCATTTTTCAGAGCCTGGGAAGCTCTTCTGAGTACTGGGTATGGGGTATGGGGTGTCACCCAGACAGGCAACAGTGACTGTTTCCACCCAAAGGCAGCCAATATTCCATGTTTGTAGCACAGTCTCCTAAAACCTGGGGAGGCGGTATACTCCCAAATACTCCAATGTCCTTCTGAAGTGGGAAATAAGCATCCCCGACATGGGTAAGGAAAAGGGTCTTATGAACAGGAGAGATGTTCAGGAATTTTGCTCATTGTTTTATCTGGGTTACATAGTCTTTCCTATTTTATAAATAAAACTTTAACCATGATAAGAATGTTTTTGATGGGATAAGATGCTGTCTTGTGAAATTGGAGGATTGATGAAAAATTATATAATGCGTGTGTGATATCCACACACCTAAAGTGATCATAGTTCTAAGTTACTGCAAAATGCAGGGGAGGGATGTAATTTATAATAATTTGGCAGAAAGTCAGTAGAGATTAGCACCGTGGTTGAAAGTTGTTTAGAACCTTACTGCTCGAGGAAACCATGAAAAGTTAGACAACCATACAGTTCATGTTATATCAACAGGGACAATCTCTTTGTCCTCTGTGTATGCATTTACACATTCACACAATCGACTTTTGTCATTTCTAATACCTTATTGTGAGAGAGGTTTTCAAAATCACCATTAAGTTGCCATGTGACCTAAAGAACAAATGGGAGTCAGGTGGCCAGGAAATTCATGCAGAGATCTGTTACGAAGACAGTTGCAATTATTGGTAAAATCAAATCTGAGGAGTTCCTATAGTAAAATAATTTATTTAAATATATGAATAAATATAAAAATTACATATATATACATACATATATTAAAATACTTTTTTGTCACATGTAACTTTAGGAACTTTAGTGACAATAAAGCCCTAAGACAGACAAAAACCAAACAATTCACTTTGATAATGTAGCTAAATTAAAACAACAACTTACAAATTTCTGAGATCCTTTTTCAAATTGTACGTAACTTGGCAGGTGTTTCCTGAAAATAAATTTTCTTAAAACAAAGATATCAGAAACAGTTTGTTGTTGTGATCTCATCTCTTTTTCTATACTGTTGCCGTCACAGATAATAAAATGATTGGATGAAGGGTCTGATTGAGAGTTGAAAAATCTCTAAGCAACTGGATGTTGTTGAGAGTGAGGCTGAATTTCTCTGCCTGATTGGTCCATGGATCCAATAGAAGTCTCCGAAGGAGGATAAATGACAATGGAAAAAAATAAAATAAAAACAAATAAAAAAAGACTAAAGGAATAGAGATTGTTATCATGCAGAACAATATTATCCTTTTATTAATATGGTTATTAATTTATTTTAATTTAATTTATCCTCATTATTATTAAACAATCCTCTTATTATATGGCTTATCAATATGGCTATATGATTATAATGCTATACATGGCTCCACCCATGATGAGCTTGTGCAGAATACACTGGAACACACCAGAACCCTGTTTCCCTCTATCAGTTCTCCCCTTTGCTCCTGAACATATTCCAAACAAGAGAACGTGATTATATGAGATGCGTGGTCTTTGCTCTTCTTTTTTTAATTAACCCAAAGCTTCACAGCCCAAAATGTGTATTCCCAAGGTACTCGCCTCATCACCTTCTTTAACTCTTACTAATAACCAGTTTCCTGTTTTCAGTATTTCCTTAAAAAAAAAAAGGTCAGGAAAATTATTCCAGTGGATTACAAAGTGCTTACATTTTAATTTCCTGGTTTATAAAATATTAAAAATTGTAAGGGCACATACTCCAAAGAAACATGGGAAATCATACAATGGGGATTCACTCTGAAGCCAGGATACATGTAACAAACAATGCTTATTGAGCAGTTGCAAGCAGGCATTCAGCATTTCATTTAACCTTGACCCCAACTTAAAATAGAGAAACCATTATCCCCATTTTACAAATAAGGAAACTGAGGCTCAGAGATAGTATCTTGGAAAAACTACACATCTGAGAAATGGCAGAGCCAGGACGCAACCCCAAGTCTCTCTGACTCCGGTCGCTGCTCTTAAATAGTAGGTCATAGGCTTCTAAACACCAATCCACAGCTGGGGCTGGCTGGTGATAATGTCTTAGGCAGTCAGCAGTACCAGAACAAAGTATATTCAATTTTTTGAAAGTATGAGATTATGTTCTTCCTGTATCTTTTGGGTTTAAAGCATCCCCCTTTTTATGAAATGGTGTCATATTAGGCCACTAATGGTAGCTATCCTCTCCCACACTACCACCCACTGTGGTGGCTCTCATGGCAGCTCTCCTCCCAGCAGTGACTCAGGAATTCAGGTAACTGCTATTGTGTGGATGCACCATCTTCAAATCCTTCACTTCAGCCTAAGCATGGAGAATGGGGGGAAGGGCAGAGAAGGCACTCTGGCTCTTAATTGCCTGGGTCTGGAACTGAATCAAGTCACTTCTGCTTATCTTCCATTGGCCAGATCACAGTCAAATAGCTCCACCTGACTAGCGGGAGACGAGGAAATAGTGTCCTTGTGTGCCAGAAAGAGAGGAGAATTGAACATTAGTGAACACAAGCAGCTGCTACAAGAGATGGGACTAGAAAATAGTACATGTTTTGTACAAATGTCCTTACTTAGCGAAATCAACTATTGGTAACTCTAAGCTGAAATCCTAGCCTATATGATAAATGTTAAAAGGAAATATTCAGATTAATTAATATATAAAATTACTAGACTGAAACAGATTAGGGTACAGTTTGAAATTTAGCAAAAAAAAAAGTCCTCTTCATACTTACAAATGAGTTTTGTAGCAATATTGCTAAAAGGACAGTCTGTTACTAATTTTTACTAATACTTGTTGATACTTGTTTCTCATCATACTTTCTGTACAACAGATTTCCCAGTATATCACAGTGTATCACAGACCCCACGTAAAGAATAGTGGTTCAATTATTAATATATTTTTACCCTTAAGAAGTAAATATATAAATCTCCTTTGTTTATAATAAAATACATCCATTAGAACTCTCATTCCAGAACTCAAAAGTTTATATTTTTAAGACCTACGTATTCCATTTACACAATTGAAGGAACTGATTTAATCATTTTCTTAGAAGAGGTAATTCTGTGTTTCTTTTTAAAATACCTTATATAAATTGTACAGTTGTCACACTAATTCAGGGTGGTGGCAGAGGAACAATAAAATGTCTAAAATCTAAAAGCGAGAAAAAAAATTCAGATGCCTAAAATTGTAATGGCATTTCAAAAGCATTGTTTTGGAAAGCAAGTCTTGGCTTTTGGATTGACCACCAATGTTTCCATTTTAACAATAATTTCTGAAGCGAACTGTAAAATATCTGATGCGACTGATAAGCACAAAGAGAAACGATCACAACGGTTTCTTGCCGTCTGGATATAAACACTAGCGGGAGCTCCTCAGCTCCGACGGCTGTGGGGTCGCGTTCTAATCATCTACCACTTAAATTCGGAACGAAAGTCGGCCAAAATGTAAATTATTGAATATTTTAAACAATCTTTCAGAAACAGTAGTTTTTCAACTCAAAAATTCTGGGGACTTCGACAGTAATCTGCAAATGCACTAAACCCATCTGGTTTTGATTCTCTCATTCGTTTGAGTCAACACAATAGTTTGAGATCATGTCATTGGTGCCCAAAGTGACTTTTTAAACAATTGCCTTTAGGGTTTGATTCGTTAAAATTCAGCAACCTTTACACATTGGTGAAGTAAAATCATTACCAAAAGGCTCATATAAACTTCTAACGAAATAAGTTTTAAACAGATCTACGCTCAGAGGGGAAAATCTGCAATTCCTAGTTTACGTATACAGGTCATTTTAAATAGCAAACCAAAAGCCCAATAAATAAAGGTCCCATCTAAAACCCTTTAACTGTTCAGCTCCTTATTAATCCTTCCCTGATGCTCCATAAACTAGATCTAATAGGGTCATTTGATAAGGCACCAGTAAGAACCTGCAACCTTCAGATTTCAATTTCCCAGCAAACAATATGGAACAACGGTCTCTCATAACCACCTCAAATTCAGCCAAAACTGAATGCAGCATCTCCATAAAATCTACTCTCTGCCCAATTATATCTTCGTTCACTAAGCCACCCAAACTCAAAACTTTAGTCATTACTGGCACTTTTTTTTCTTCTCCCACCACATCTAAAGAGTTGCGAATTCTTATTGATTGTTCCTTGAAATAGTTCTTGAATTTGCCTGTTTCCTTCAGGGCCACTCTGATTAGTTCAAGTATTCATAACTTCAAGCCTAAAATTACCAAAAGAACTTCCGTACTGGTTTGCCCAGCTCCTCTTTCCCATCTATCGACTGACTCTGTTCTCATCTGTTACACATTTATTTTAAAACATCTCTTTGTTTTCCATTCCCAGACTGAACCTGGACTCAAGGCTCTCTGTGACCTGATGCTAACATCCTTCTGGAATGTTTTCCACTCTTTCTCTATGCACAGCCTTGCCTAAACGCCAGCCAAAGTACTCTTCCGATTTCTCAAACACAGCCTCCAAGGTCCTTTCTCCCCGACTTTGCTCATGCCAGTCGTGTCCATTTGCAGTCCTCTTTCTTCTCCTCCATTTTCTATCACTTATGAAACCTGGATCCTTACAGTTTCAGCTCAGTGATGTTTCTGCATTAGGAACCTAACAGTTTTCCCATAGAGGCGATTTCCCTTAGCTGTCATTTCTTGTTTACTGCATTCAGTACACATCTATCTTACATTCTTAAATTCTCTCAGATACCTTTATCTCCAATTCCTATTCATCTTTTTTCCTCCACAGCTATTTTCACAGTGAGTAAGAACGTTTTTGCTTGCTGAGCGAATGCCCACTTAGCCTTCAAGTTCTACTCCAAATATCACCTCCTTGGAGAAGCCTTTCTTTATGCTAAAGGAGTTACTTTATGCCTAATTTCTTGCCTCACTTCTGCCTCTTGTTGTTCTTGTTGTTGTTATCGTTGTTGTTGTTATTATTATTATTATTATTATTTGCTTACAGAGCGTTTGCCCTACAGGAATATAAGGACAACCATGTCTTAGTTATTCTTTTTGATCTTTACATAGTATTTCAAGTCCACTACAGGACTTGTGTGATATGTAATACCCAGAAGCTGTAGTAAATTTAGTTGCATTAAGATAGATTTCTGAAAGATGGCCCCATTAACTTGGTTTTATTCTCAGTAATCTAATGGTCAGATAGGGTTCATCTGGAATTATTGATCATAATAAAAATTGGCAACATCTGAGAATGGTTAAGGAGACCATGTCATATCCACATGACACATTAATATGCAACCATTTTAAATTATGTTTATGAAAGTGTAAAATAAGAGAAAACTCTAATGCTGTGTTCAGTCAACAAATCTTTACTGCTAACACAAAGGCTTACATGTAGGATACAAATACATATATGATGGCCAAAATTATGTCAAACATAAAAGCTACTCCCAAGGTAAAAATGAAATATCCCAAAATATAAATAACTGTATGCATTGTAGAAAAGTGCTTTTTCTCCTCCTACTATTTTTTTTTTTACCATATCTTCTGCAACGGTATGTATTTCTTTTGTAATCTAAAAGCACAATATATTCTTAAGGACTTTATAAATTGTCATTTCTACTTTAATTTTCAGTTTCAATTTTTGTACTTGAGATTTTGACTCAGATCTAATTTTTATATTTGAATTTGGGGTACAGAAGTGTTTCCTATGTTATTTGCTCCACCTCTCCCCTCGAGTTAGTTTCAAAGTTGTCTGAACTTCACATCTGTCCGCTGAGTCAGCTTTATTCACAATGAAACAACTGCTCTGTCAGTTAAAGTGTGTGAAAAGGCACCAGCAAATTATGCTGTTAATACCCTTCCACCTACACAGGACTAGCCCAAGAGTCATCAACAAGGTAGAAATTATCACTTTCCACCTAAAGCAATTTTTCTTTGTTTTTATCATCTTTTGGGGGGAAAAAAGCCTTCACTTTCTTTGTTCCCCTTTCTCTCTCATGTTATTCTTTCCCACTTCTTTCTATTATTATTCTCTTTTCAAAAATAAACTGCAAAGCACTTACACGGTTTTCAGAGTTAGGCCTAAGGTATAAATGGCCTTTTTAAAAAAAAACAAAAAACTAAAGTTAAAGTCTTCACTGAATTCTTCTTTTAGGTACATTTTCCTATGGAAAAGCAGATCAAATGAGTCATAAGGGATTTTCTTCACTGGGGTTCACATTATAGTCCTTAAATTCTGTGACTATAAAATTATTTCATTAGAGTAATAAATATCTTTCTTGCCAAGATGTTTTCTTATTCTTTTTATTATTGCCACATCTGTTAACTGTCTTGGGTTGTATCACCTGCTGCTATCCAAGCACAAAGATGATGATTCAGGCTTACTGCTGAAATTATTTTTCTAATATAGTCAGTCTCTCAGATTTGTGATTATGATGTGCCTTCTCCCTGTCTTGTCTTCCCTATTAAAAATGAGACCCCAGATGTGAATTTACAGCTCCCTAATGATTCAACCAGTGAACCAACAGATTGACACTAAGTCAATGAAATCCAGAAGAACTTCATTTTTTTTCATTTTTTGGCTATGAGTTGACAGGCTAAACATAAGAAGGAAAAATATTTTATTGCATGGGACACTGCAAATCTACTAATTTCTGAACCAGGTAAATATTGCTGCAAAGATACCCTCACTCCCAAACATTATCCTGAAAAGTTTGTTGAAATTATTAAAGAAAAATGTCGCTGGTTTTTTTTCCTATCCCCCAACCATTCTCCTTCGGCAACCATCAGAAGGTTGCTATTTAAAACAGGTGTTTATCTCCTAGAATATGGGGAGCAAGAGGTCAATGAGGATGAGGACATATTGTCTGGAAACAGCCCTTACCTAACATTTGTCTTTTAAGGACTTTTGAGGCTTTCATGTACATCGAATTTTTAACAATTTTCTAGATAGGTGACCCTATTTGTGAACACTGCTCATAACTGGAGTGACAAAAGATGCTGAATAGAGTTTCAACTTCAATAACAATATTTAAGACTTTCAAGTTTTCTTTGAAATAGAATTTTTGCCCTAAGTCTACTTAAGGATGAAGACAAAAGTCTTGAAAACAAAGTTGTTTTCGGCACACACCACCATTTACCCAAAGAACAATAGCAAAGAAAGATGGAGAGGTGTGTGAAAACATATTGGACCTCATGGATTCTGTGGCAGATTGAAGAGACTTCTCAGGACACATGAGCCAGCAGAAAGAGGCATTTCTAACCTATTTCCAAGGTAAAAGTCATCCATTTACATTTCAGGATGAAGCTACTTCATTTGGAGGCAGCTAATTCAAGTGTCTCTCTATTCAATGAAAAGAATCTAACGTGTGAAGAGCTAATGAAGGCCAAGGCATCAGTCCCAGTGACAAGCTTGTCTCTCTTGGGTCTGCTCTGTCCCCATCTGCAGCGAGGTCCTCAAGCCCATTCATTGTATATCCTAGATACTCAGTCTTGGCAGATAGTTCCTACCTCATATTACAGGTACTTCTCTTCTCTCAACTCATTCTATTTCCAATTACTAGTGAACATACTTAGTTCACTGAAGAGGCGTCACTGTGGTATTTATAAGTACAGACTCTGAAGCCAGACTCCCTGGGTTTAAATCCTGGGTCTGCCACTTATTGAGTGGCATGGGGAAGGTGACCTAACTGTTCTGTGCTTGGTTTCCTTATCTATAAAATGAGGAAAGTATCAGTAACTTCCTCAGAAGGCTGTTGTGAGAATGAAATGTGAATGAATATACAGTGCTTTGATATTTAGGAACTGTTTGCCATTGATATTTTCCAGTACCTTCTCTGAAATCATTTGGAGAAGTTCACAACCATGAGCTTCTGGCTAATATAAATAACTTTACCCTTTATAACTTTTACCTACAATGAGCCACTGCTTAAACAATGTTTTTAATATTTAGCTAAACTAGGGGTGAGAGGATTAGAAAGTATTGTAGACAGAAAAGTACCACAGCCTCTGAGAAGGCTGAAGGTTTCACCCCAAAACATCTTTACTGTGATCGCCTAACCCTGCACCCGGTAAGAGGAAAAGGGCATGGTGGTGCCAGATGTGTGATTGCTTAGCTTGGATGCCCATTCAAGAAGGCAGGACACCCGTAACTGAACAACAATAAAAATATATATATTTAAATAGAAAGAAAAAGAATGTATTGGTCTTGTGGCTTCCAGGAGCTGTGTTGGCCAACAGCCTGCAGGTGTTAACCCTTGCAGGATTTGCCCCAACTTTCCTGCCCAGGCCACCCTCCTCTGGGGTTGTCCTCAGACAACTATGCAAGGCAGTGCCACAAGGGCTCAGCACAAGGCCCCAGTGTGGGTCCTCTCTAACAGGCATCCAGTGCTTCCCAGTGAAGTAGCTGAGGCTTCGTCACGTCTGTATCAGGGTCGGGTGACTTCCTCCCCCCAACTCTGCTTCCTCCTTTTCTTTCACAGGTGTTACAGCCCTGGAAACCTTCTACAACCCAACTCTGTCCAGCGCTTGCTTTACTGAGATCCAGAGTTGCACAGTTCCTTGGTCCAAACTTCATGAACCCAGTATCTTAAGAACCTCAAGCAATCTAGCCCATGCAGAAAAATCTCCCCAAAGGAATTTTTCAGCATTTCATTTTTTAAACGTTTAAAATTTGCTCTAATTAAGAAAGTAATTGTGTTCTTTATAAGAAATTCAAACGTAACAGAAATTCATAGTGTAAAAAACAAACATGTCCTATAGTCCCAAACCTATTAACCATCGGGGGCTTATTCCTCCAAGTTTTCTTCATATGCATAGGCTAATAGGTATAGTTGTTATTATTTTACATTGTAGAATCACACTGCACTCTTTTGCAGTTTGTTTAAAAAATAAATGCTAGATATTATCACCAATGTCCATACATGTAGAAATGATTCATTTGATTACTAGCTACATGAAATTCCATCATATGACTGTTCCATAATTTATTGAAACATTTCCACATAAATGGGTATGTGTGTTGCATCTGGTTTTTCATGAGCACAACAGAGCTTTCATGCTGTTTACTTTGAGCTTACCTATTGAAATATTTGTGAAAGCATATATTTGAGCTTTATTTTAATTTAGTTTTATCATCTATTTTGGTATTTGAGGAAAGGGTACAAAATGGAATTCCAGGGATGAAACCTACAGTCATAATTTTGACCTTTAGGTAGTAAGGGTTTGTGAATCTATTTCTGCTAAATGGGGTTTTACCCATAGTCTTGAGGAGTTCCCACCTCTCCATCCATCCTCTTTGCCTCACCTGCCTTGTGACTGTAAGCACAGGTTAGCTGAGGGCTGGTGGGTGAAGGCAGGTGCTAGCTTGTAGGATGGACACTGACAGTGTACACAGTAATATTCCAGTTGCTGTTGTGTATTTGAACAAACTGCATAGCTTAACCTCTTTTTCTAGAAAAGTAACATTTTCTTGCTTTTAAGAATCTCTATGGTACAGAAACGGTCTTTTGCCAAACTTTTAAAAAGAAAACAATGACAAAGGAGAAGGACATTTGAGCTACAAGCCCAGTCAGTTTACATCTCTGCCAGTTGAGTTCCTTTGGCCAGTGGATCAAATGATCTTGCCAAGGTGAATTCACCCTGTCAGACATTCCCCTGGTCTTAAAGACAGCTTAAGAGTCACTGAGCAATTTCTGCCAGTGTTATTCTAGCAAAAATGTCCTTGTCTTACAAATGTCATATGCATTTGTTTGGCTAAAAGACCCAGATAACCTCTGGAAGACAGTAGGAGAGGTTTCTCAGGTGAGCACAGAGGGCTAAAAAGGCAAAATACATTATGCAAATACCAATAGATGGAGATTTGAAATTGATAGAATATATCCACCAGCAACTCACAGATAGATTCATTTTCTTTAAACAGCTCTTTGAAAATAATGAGAAGAATTTAAAAATCTGCTGTAAAAAAGAAAGTAAGCCAATATTTTTTTTCTTTTAATTTTTCTTTTCTACTTGAACCAGGAAAACCCATTATTGACTTCCTAAATTTTTCTCCATATATATATATATATATATATATATATATATATATATATGCGCCATGATGCCAAACAGTGAAGGTATAGACAAGGTGAAACATTACACCTAAGTACGAGTTCTCAGACTTTAATGTGCTAAGACCCACCGAAGGAACTTACCAAAATGGCAAATGCTTTGATCCATTGGCCAGAATTTTGAATCAGTACATCTAGGGTGGTGCCCAGGAGCCTGCATTTTAATAACCCCAGGTTGTTCCCATTCAGGGGATGGGGAGACCATCCCTTAAGTTGGCTGAGTACAGGCCTAAAGCCTGCAAGACTGCTTTTTCCATTCCTAGCCTGTTAGTGAGTTTCAACATAACTTTGGGCCAAGTCACATTTGTCACGTCCCAATTTCACTCTGTGAAGTGGGGTTGGTCATATTTTCCACCTACCTCATTACCATCACATGTGGATGCATGAGGTCATGCCTGTGAAGTAGTTTAAATTCCTCAGGAGAAAGGCGCTATATTTCAAGTACTATCGAGTATTTACTTCCAGTGTTACAGCTACACTTTGTTTTTCAGGGGCCCACGAACACTGGTGTCACTGCTGGGAAATGTGCTAGTAAGACTACTACACTACCAGGTCAATCAAATCACACAGGTTCTGCACTGAAGGGGAGCCAATGGGTTTCTGCCTCAACTTTGACTTAAACACTCAGTGACATAATAGTCAGGGTCATTTGTTAAGTACAGATTATACTTTGACATTCCATGGTGAACCAATCAGTGTTGTGTCAGAGAAACAGAAGCAGGAGACACACCTACTATACATCTATATATACAAATGCATATTTATACATAGCTGTGTATACTACATATGTATTCATATACACATTTTTATGTATACATATACTATATATAAATACATTAGCATTTGATTGAATATAACTAGGTGTTCCAGTCTCATCAAGTTGACACAAACTAACCATCACACACACAGCTTCATGGTATTTCTCAGTGATTGCCAGTTAAGTAATTTATTGGGGTGGAAGCAAAGGTCTAACCAGACAACTTAACAATGGCACTGGTGAAGTAAAAATGTACTTTCAATTCATTTTTTTATTCCTGTGTAGCTTACTAGGGCAAATAGACTAATATTTAGATTTTTCATTGGCTTGAAAATGTCTTTTCTAGGTTGTAACATGAACTTTCTTTGTAAGGTCTTGAAATTTTATTCAAAAAGGCTTAAAGCACTGAACCTAGAATAAATCCCATTGTTTTTGTTTACTTTGTTGTTCTTGTTAAAGTGTAGTTGACATATATTAGCTTCAGGTATACAACATAGTGATTTGACATCTATATTCCTTATGATGCGATTATAAGTATGGTAATCATCCATCACTGCACAAAGTTATTATGATATTATCAATGGCCAATAGATATGTGAAAAGATGCTTGCCATCACTATCAGGAACATGCAAATCAAAACCACAACAAGCTATCACTTCACACCTGTCAGAACGGCTATTATCAAAAAGTCAACAAACGAGTGTTGGCAACAATGTGGAGAAAAGGGAGCCTTATGAACCGGTGTAGCCACTATGGAAAATGGTAAGGAGATTCCTCAAAAAATTAAAAATAGAACTACCATATGACTCAACAATTCCACTTCTGGGTATTTATCCAAAGAAAACAAAAACACTAATTCAAAAAGATGTGGTTTTGATTCCTTCTCCTGGTGCCAGGCCCCAGATTTACCTTTGGAGCCACCTCCTCCCTCTCCGTGGTCCACCTTCCCCTCCAGGAGAATGCGTTGTCGGTCAGAAGATCACACCCCACTGCCCACAGTGATGGGCTCAGGGATGGTCAGATGACTCAAATCAAGCAAGACTCAGTCTTGTAATTCTTGCTACAACCAGAAGCAAAGGGATGCACTCTTTTTGCTGTGGTTATAAATCTGGTAGAAAATAATTCCGGAATTGTCAGTGACTAACTTGCCACAACAGTAGGAGGACATACCTGAGAAAGTAGAGCTGAGATAGAGAGAGACAGACACCGAAACCACTGTTTGAATTGCCACATACAGCCACTTCTGAAGCCAGTCGGATTTGGCGCTGCTAAACCAATAATTCCCCCTTCATGCTTAAGCCATTTTGAGTTAAGCATCTGTAACTTGCCACTAAATGTTTCTGACTATACTACATACCAGTTTCCCTACTTCACATTTGGGATGGTGTTTGCAATAAGTTTACTCTGCAGAGAATTAAAAAGACAGGCACTGCTTCTGTTCCCCACCCTCAGGCTCACTGCTGGAGCCAGCATTCTGTTGTTCCCAGGAGTGCGGCCCCACAGGTGGCTGCCGAGGTCACCCCAGGTCAGCCTGTTGAGCAGCCCGGAGCCCTCTCTCAAGAAGCTGGCGTCTTCTGGTGGGACTCAAAGGCAGGTGTGGCACAATAACGTAGAAGAGGCAATAACTGCCACACCTTGGATCAACCTCTGTTCACGTCTAGTCGGCACCAGCTCCCCCTAAAGTGAGGTTAGAAATGAAGGAAAGAAGAAGGGAGGAAGGGAAGGAGGGTGGAAGAAAGGAAGGAGGAAAGGAGGAAGAGACAGAGAGAGGGAGGGGAAGGAAGAAGAGGGTGAAAATAAACTTTTCTTAAGTTCTTCCTAAGTGCCAGGCACCATGCTGAATATTTTTCACATAACTTATCTCACTGGATTCAAACCGTGTTCTACAAAGTTCTGTGAAATACTTCTATGAAGTGCTTATTACCATCTTCATTTTCATCCATGAGAAAATCGATCCTTAAAGATGACCTGACTTGCCCAAGGTCACATACTTACACACTCAGTGGCAGAGCTGAATTTAGACCTGTCCGCTTTCAACATCTGTGTCTTTGGGTTCTTTTCTTTGAAAACATTCTTATACAGAACCCCGCAATGTAAAAGAAAAGTGGTCCGCCTGCTCATCCTCTCCTTCCCAGCTCCGTGGAAGACCCTGCAGCCTCCCCTTGGAAATGTGGGGCTTTCAAGAGAGTAAGTGGAAAGCACAGATAGGTATAATGGAAAAACCTCTGGACTCGTTAGGACTCAGGTCAGACACCAGCTTTCTCTGCGGTAGAGGGGATAAGGAGGATGGGATAAACTAAAAAATAATAAAATATTGTAAAATAGCACACAAGTCCCTTGAAGTTCCAGTGCCTGCATAAAATCATACACAGCATAGGTGCTTAATAAACAGTTCTTGAATAAATAAATTATTAAATAACACCAAATTATTAACTTGATGAATTATAGTAAAGGTAAATGAAGAAGTTTGGATTCCTGGCTTTATTTCTCCTTGCAATTACAATCTTCCTCCAAGTTCAGTATTGGATGGTATTCTTGAATGCTGGGGCATTGGTGATCATTTCCTGGCAGACAGCCTGACAAGATAAGGTAGACACATTATCCACCACTTGATCTCTGGTCTTCGTATCAGAATAAAGGATGTGAAAGGCTTTTAGGATCACTGGGGGATACAATGAGTAGAAATGGAAGGAAATGTTGAATAAAAAGCAAGGTAAGGATGTACTTTCTTGCAATTCTAATGATGTCATCTATTACTCTGTTAAAACAAGGTGATCGAATGCCATTCTAGTTTACACAATCTGAAAAGAGGTTTTGGAATGGCATCCTGTGTGTTCCAATACAAGAACTGGACTGGAACCAGTATTTGTTAAATTCTTCACATGGACCAGGCAATGAAGTGGTCAGTTGTTTCTGATGTTCTTCATTCACTTACCCTTACTTCCATAAGGGTAAGCATCCTGATATTACATCCAGGGAGAAACCACCTCCCTCATTCTTAGTTCCTATGCTTCAGGCAATATTGACTCCACCCCTGGCTCCAGCAAATGAATTATGCCTGGTCAATGAGAACAAGCAATTTTCCCAGTCACAGTGATTGGTTGGAGAAAAGGCACATGACTCAACCTAGCCAATCAGAGCTAATTCTTACTAAGCCCAAAGACCTTGCCTTCCAGTTGGATTGGAATCTAAGAAGTTATGGAATTAGACCCACCTTGCCCTTCCATGAAAATAGGCAATGAAGTAAATATAAAGAAGAGAGAAAAATGGAACCGAAAAGTGGATAAACAATAACACAAACAACACAGAGCACTTCATTTGGCTGTGAGTCCAGCTTGAGGATTATCCTGTGGTTTTTCATTTACAAAGAGCAAAGAATTCCTACTTTTTTGCTTAAACTAGTTTAAGTTGGGTTTTCAACCACTGGTGGGTATTTTACATACTCCTCTTAATTGACGTTCCTAACAATCCAGTAAGGAAGGGATTATTATTCCAGTTTTAAAATAAAAAATCCAAAGCTTGTCCAAAACTACACAGAGGGTGTCAACTCTAATTTTAGAGAATAAAGATAATTCTTACTCTCTATAACTGGTTAAATTCATGCACAAGATTTTGTCATAACTATTAAAAGAAATGATTAGTTGGGAATCTGAGGATGGACAATTTGACACTTTTAGACTTTTTCACCATTATGTGTTTTCATTTAGTGTCAAGAAATGGTCTGTGTAATGATTAAAAGATTAAAATCCAGAGGTAGTCTTCCTGGTTCAAATCTCATCTCTACCTATGTTAACTGCATGACCTTAAAGAAATTAACCTCTCTTTGTCTCGGCTTCCTCATCTCAATTGAAAATCGGAATGAGGACAATGGCAGAATTTGCCTTTTGGGGTTGTTGGTTTTGGCATGTTAACATATGACAAGTGCTTGGAAAGTATCCATCACAAAGTCAGCGTTGCCATTGCTATGGATATATGTGATATTCCCCATATATCCCAAATTACAAAAATATATTTTTATGCTATTTGTTTATGCTGCCTTAAAAGACATAAAGAAGCACATCCTTGCTAATCATTTCTCCCCACACAGCCCTTCATTAAAATCCTCACACACCAAATACTGCACAGCCAGAGCAGCAAACAGTTGCCCAAGTTAGGAAAGACTCTCATGGTATATAGTCATTATTCAAAATTTAGAAACAATTTTGCAAGTGCATTATCAGCCTCTGAGCAGGAGTTGTTTAAGAGCCGAGTCACAAGAGGTAACATCACGTTCAAGAGGAAGCGGCTACCTTCTAGCCCAGAGGGTGCAGCGATAAGGTCCCCTACCATCAGCGCAAGCAATTACGAATCCTTCCGTGTAATGCCATCTCATTGCATTCTGCAACTTTCTAGTTCCTAACATGTTCGTGAACTTTTATTTCCATTCACTCTTAGAAGCGTCCTTAGTTTCTAAGGTAGATACACTTAGCGGACCTGGCTGGTCTAGAGGGGAGACCTGTTTATTTTCAAAAAAACAAAGTAGATTTTGTCCCAGAGCTTCCACCTGGCACTAACCACCCCCATTATCTTCATCCATGACACCTCTTTCTCTGGGGAAAAAGAAATGGAATCAGGCTAGCCAGCATCACCCAGACCCTTCTAGTAATACAAGGGATAGGTCCCACCGGATTATTATCTTACACAACATGGGATGGAACCCAGCAAGTGTACCTGGCAAAGGGCAGATGACCAAGTCTTTTTCTCTTTGCCTATCACATTGGGAAGGAGTAAACTTGACAAAGAAATTGGGGAAGTGTCCGAGTGAGCACTCCCACAATTACGCGGACTATATTTTTCTGGTCTGGCCTGCTAGCTACAGAACGATGGAATCATTAAGCAGTCTTTGTCTCTCTCCAACTCAAACTGTGTAAGATCCCTTGGGATGCACTCGGTACAGGGTGGCTCCACTACAATTAGGTTTAACAGCAAGTAGTATAAAACCCAAGTTAGCCATAGCTGCAATGAACTAAAAACACATTTTTCTTGTCTAAGCCATAGCAGTCCAGGACGAAACTTGCTCTCTATGAGGACAGGGATCAGACTCACTCTTTTTGCTCCATCATGATCCCACTCATGGTTCAATATGTCTGCTGAATCGCCAATTATTATTTAAATCTTCGTCAACAGGAAAGAGATAAGCCAGAAGAAGGGTCAAAAATTGTACATTAGCATTTTTACAAGAAGAGTTTCCTGGATCCTGCCCATGCCCTCTACCTAATCTTCTTTAGTCGCCAGATAGTGTAATGAATGCCTGGTCCAATGGGCCCTACACACACACACACACACACATAATTACAGCTGAGATCCCGGACTCCAGTGCAGGCAGAGTGGGTAAGTGCCATCTCTTCCTGAGAGTGCCGCCTGAGCCAAGCTTCCTCCCTCGGGTGCCAGTCGTCTCACTCAAAAGACTGCCAGCTTCTCTAGAGACCATATTAAAGTTAGCATGCTCTCTCTCTCTCAAAATAGACTTGCATCTCAAAATTGACTTTGGATCATTAAAGAAACATAATCTGAATATTTTTGTGAAACTATCACTTTATCTTTCTAAAATTAAATATTAATATTTTTAATATTACTACCTATGCTCTTAAAATATCGCCCTTATTATTTAGAAACCAGGACAGGAATCCAAGATGTTTAGACCACAAATCCTTGATACTGACTTAAGCTTTCAGACTCCGAGCTGCCATAGAAATCCTAATGGCTTTGACTCCCTACCTCCTTCCTGAATCTGCCGATCTGGAAGAGGATGATGGGCCCAGCACTCTCTGTCCCTCTGTGTCACTTTTAAATAAAAAATAAAGACCCCAGTGGGAGATTGGGCCTGGTGGACACTCCAGTGTGTGATATTTCTTCAGCAGATGAGTACTGTTTAAAATGTGGTAAAACAATAAGGAAGACAGGTTTTATTGATAAACAGCCTAGACTCACAGCTCAGTTCTACCATTTACAGAGTGTGCGACGTGGGATGAATTACTCTCTGCCTGAGGTGCATAGGATTCAACATTTATGTCATCGCCCTATCTCACAGGTGGTTCCTGAGAGGAAATCATTCCATAGGTGTGAAATGATTAGCAACGGGTACCCAGCGGATAACGATGTGTTTAATAAATGTTACCCATCATCATTAGTTTACACATTAGAGGCTGTCACTATATGAAAAAGTGAGGTAGATAATATTTTTGCCCATTTAAGGATAACTAGAAGAGTTCATGTAGAGAGGAAAAGTGAGAGAGAAGGAAAGAAGGAAGAAGGGGGGCAGGAGGGCAAACAGAACATGTAGCAGATGGCCTCCAAGCATGTACTTGGGGACCCGTGGCCATCACTGAGAATGAGGAGACAAGCCCCTCCTTGAATGTTTATGTATTTCTGATCCCTCAGGGAGGCTATTCTCTGCAACTAATGGCTGTGTGTGCATCCAGGCAGTGAGCAGGTGTTAATCTACACAGACTAGTTAATAGCCATTAATAGCACTTAAAAATCCAATAAACCAATAAGGATGCTCTGACCATTCACACCAGAACCAGAATTCTGCAGGAGGTCCCTCTCGTGTGGTAGCAAGCATCACTGTCATAGGCAAGCTTCCTACCTACAAACTGTCCCACCATTTCTGTCCGACCCTCTGGGCTAGGCACTGCATCAGCACTGGAGAGAAAAAGATGAATGAGACCTGGTCACTGGCCCAGAAGCCTGTGGTATAGAAGGTAAAGTTGTCTGGAACTGACCACAGTATGATAACAAGTATGTGAGGAAAATGAGTTTTTTCCATGGGACAGTATGATTAATGGGCTGTCTTCTGCTTGAAATGGGACCTTTTAATGTCAAATATTGTTCAAATGCAAAGAAAATTCACCAAGAAAACAGCAGTGAAGGCACAAAAACAAATGAACACAATGAACTACAAAGGAACATGCTTCCTTTAAAAAAAAAAACTTGTAAAAATTTTGGGGAAAACTGAAGTACTACATGGTTTATGCCCTTTCCTCAACCTGGCTGCAAACACATTGTGGATAAATTAAAACTGTTTTTTAAACATTCTACACTGAATTCAAAATAAAAATTTTGAACTTCCTCAGGTACCAAAAAATAAAAGAAATTAAAGGAAACAAAGTTAGATCTTAAAGATGATGCCATAGTTGCCCAACAAGTGGATTATGGGTATCAGAGGAGATCTAGGAATTCTAAAGGGATAAGATACATGGCCTCAAGGAAGACGCTGTTTGCTTTGAGAAGTGGGAATATAGGGGAAAAAACTATTATTTCCAGTGGCATTGGATGGGCAGAACTAAAAACTACACGTGTGCCTTGACTAGGTATCTCAGTTGGTTAGTGTTGTCCAGATACACCAAAGTTGCAGGTTTGACCTCTGGTCAGTGTATATACAAGAATCTACCAATAAATTCATAAAGAAGTTTAACAATAAAAATCAACGTGATATTAGAACTCTGTCAGAAGGTGGTGGCGTAGGTAAACACGGCTCACCTCCTTGCACAACCACATCAAAATTACAACCAAATTATAGAACAACCATCACTGAGAACCATCAGAAATCGAGTTGAATGGAAACCTGAAAACTACAGAATTAAAGAAACCACACCCACCCAGGCTTGGAGGAGGCGCAGAGGCATGGAAGGGGCTGATTCCGTGTGGTAGATAAAAATTCAGGAGGGATATCTCAGAGTGAGGAATCTGGGCCCCACACCAGGCCCCCCAGCCCAGAGTTCCAGTGCCAGGGAGATGAGTCCCTATGACTTCTGGCTGCAAAAGCCAATGGGGACTGAGTCAGAGGAAGAAACTTCTGGACACCTACACAGTTCCTCTTAAAGAACCTACACATGGACTCACCTACTCAGACTCACTCTCTCTGAGCTCCAGCACTGGGGTAGCAGCTTGAAAGTCACCAGTGGCATACAGGGAGGAACTGAAGTGTCTGACATCAATGTGAGAGCTGGGGGACTGTTTTCTCCCAGCAGAAAGGTGGGCAGAACCATTGTCCCTTTTCTGAACCCTCCCCTTACAGAGCCAAGGGTTAGCAGTTGAGACTCGATCAACCTGGCTAGCATTGTTTGCCCTGTCCTGGAGATCCCCTGAGGCTCAATCTACCTAACTTACAGGCTCACCTAAGCTGTTAACAGAGAATTTTCCATATGAACTGCTGGTCTTGGCTAATGCTTCACAACTTCCTAATAAGCAACAGCAGGCCTCAGGGAACCGCCAGCCCCCATACCTCTTGCTAAGTGATGCTAGGCGTTGCACTAGCAGCAGCCAGCCTAGATTGACTGCTTCGCTTTGCCTGAGAATCTCCAAGGCCCGCACAAGTAGCAGACAGCTGAGAATGCTTTATACTTCAGGCAGGGTG